>JAGDQP010022068.1:512-30920 GCA_022664845.1 Lepisma saccharinum
CTTTCCTTCTCAACAATGAAGTCCATTAATACCCATTAAAATTTCTAAACCACTGAATGTCTTACAGTCGAGAATGCTATTTGATCTCC
The DNA here is from genome assembly GCA_022664845.1 of Lepisma saccharinum. Classification (NCBI taxonomy): domain Eukaryota; kingdom Metazoa; phylum Arthropoda; class Insecta; order Zygentoma; family Lepismatidae; genus Lepisma; species Lepisma saccharinum. Next base: position 602 of record JAGDQP010022068.1, read on the forward strand.
AATTTTGAAATCTAAAATCAACTGAGATTAAATCTTTGTGAATTTTTGCTACGGGTGATACTTGATGAGTCGCGTGTTCCTCAAAATTTTAATTTATTTTATGACCTTTAGGCATCTATCGCTCAGGTAGGGATGGGATGGGGATAGAAGTCGTTCAGAGATTCAGTTGAAGGTATCATACCGGCATTTTCCTGGTGTAACTGAGGAAAATCCTTGCAGCTTCTATCGAACTCAGGACCTCTCGAATGGAAAGCGGGCCCTCTACCAACAGAGTTGTAGGCCCCTCGGTTCCTGTTCCTTAGAAACTAATTGTAAAGATTTCAATCAACGATTCTTATAAAATAAAAGCACTTTCATTCTTTGAGACTAGCACAACGAAACAACAGACTGACTGAAAGGTGAACAGTAGTGATATCGTGTTGGGTAACTAATATCGGAATAAAGGTGACCGAGCGGCCGTAGCTCAGTTGGAAGAGCGTTAGCTTTGCATTCGGGAGGTCCTATCCTATGTGAGGTTTCTCCTTAGTCGCACAAGACAAATGCCGGGATAGCACCTTCAACTTAAGCCCTGGTAAACTCCTTCCAGCAATCTCTCCCTACCTAATCCCGGCCTGAGTCATAAAATCCATAAAAACATCAATTGGTATGAATGTAGAATATAAGCTAAGCTTGCATAATATTGCTCCATGTCCGAAGTTACAGGTTAATATTTTGTTTGAAGTGTTGTGGTCTTTGAAATATTCTTTCATTGGCAAATTTTGGTTTAAATCCTTCACGCCCCTAGGCGATCACTCTCCCTAGGAATGTGAAAGGTAGCGGTCAGAGATTTAGATGAGGTACCATTCAACTGGTGAAACTGAAGAAGATCCTAGAAAGCCTCAGTCAAGATGATTAGCAATTGGATTTGGACCAGTGTGCCTCCCTCTATCGCATATACGTTAATGACAGAACAATGGGTACAGGATATTGCAGGAAGAGGGATTTGAAACTCTATATGAAGGAGTGAAAACAGAAAAAATACTTTGGACGTGGAAGAGTGGCTGTCACTACCATAGATTAAGTTGAAATGCCTTTTAGGCATCAGCAGCAGATGATGTGAAGACATAAAACCGCGCTGACCGTCTGTACATCGACAACTGACAACTCAGGAACTACCAGAGCTAGGAAGGTTGTTGATATGTCATTGGAGAGGTCTCAATAAGACGAGCTCAAACCCATATAATTCATCCAGATTGCAGGGGCAGTTCCCGAGTTTCGGGGGGTATTTTCAACTTTAGAACTACTAAAGCTAGGAAGGTAGTTGAGGTGTCGTCGGAAAGGTCTCGGCAAGACGACTTCAAACCTGGAAAGATCATGCGGTCCCGGAGATGGGGGCAGTTTATATCTTAGGAACTAATAGGGTTGTGAAGGTAGTTGAGGTGTCGTTGGGAAGGTCTCGCTGTGATTTTTCGAACGGAACATTGATAATCCAAATAGGATGCCCGCTGTTGAAGCCTGACGGTAGCACATGTGCACAGTTCCCCGACTGAGTTCGGCCTAGCTTGTTTTCAAATATAAACTAGAAAAAACGTTCAGTCTACGAGTTTCAGCTTAAAGATCCATTCAATTTACATAAACATCTTAACAATCAAGATGCTCTCGACACACAAACACAGTGAAATGGCCCTACTCGTGGAGATGTGTTTTCTCTTTCTTTCTCTTTCACCTCACCATAGCAAAATAAGTTTCAGCTGAGGTTGGCAACGCTGTTTCATCCCCTCATCCCTGCGGTCCCCATCGATTTCTTCTCGTGCTACTCCATGGAATTCCCGAATAACCACGAAGCGTGTTGCAGCAATGTTGGGAAAGGGGAACCCAGAGAGAGAGAGAGAGAGAGTTATGTACAGGGAGTAAGAGGGGGTGAGATTTTGAAATGTAACCAAAAGCAAAAAAAAAGAAAGGGGAAAAGTAAAGAAATAAAAAAAAGTAAAAGAATCGTGATGGCGCCACCACAGCGCCCGTGCTCCACCCACATACCCCCTTGTGGCGGACGGCTTGTAAACAAAGTGACCGGATATAGCAAAGTTTCTTCTGCAGTGGGGTGGCTTGTGGGATAAGAAAGAACGGAATGGCCCCGCAATATTTTTTCCGTTTGCAAAGTTCTTGAAGGAATGCTTACTCTACTCTTCAACCTGAACGAAAAAAATTATATATTTTTCTTTGTAACATTTGTCAAATAATATTTTTTTATTTCCTTTATTATTGTAAAAGTTCTCTTCTGGTTGTCATCATTATCACTTTGTTAACGAGAGAAAATATTACTACGGATATGACGACCATGATAAGAATGAACCATAAATCACTGCATATAACACTTGACACAAATATCTTTCAGTTTTATCTCATTTCATGTGGAACAGTGACAAATTATTCTGCTGGAAAACACAGGATATATTTTCAATGGCATTATATGATCCGATATATTGCTATTTGGCATTATACGAGAGTTGTTCAATATATAACAGAAGAAGATGAAGAAGAAGAAAACTTACCATTAAAACGTCATAGTTACTGCCTCTAAAGAAGTAATACGAGTGAGAAAAGAAGGAATCGAATGATACATAACGAATACATTGAACTATGTACAAGAGTAGTAGCTAATAACTTAAAGAAATCCACGGCAAATATCACAACATATTCTTAAATTAAAAATAAAGAAAATTAACATTAATTAAAATTAAAATTAATATAAAAATTAAATTGGAAATAAATTAGTATTAAAATTAAATTAAAATTAATATTAAATTAAGACTAAAATTAAATCAATATTAAAATTAAATTAAATTTATATTACAATTAAAAATAAAAATAAACAAAACTTAAATTGAAATGAAATTAAAAATAAAAGTAAAATTTAATTTATGGTATTAACTTAGAACGTATCCGATGACAACGTATTAAATTGCGTATCGAGAATTGAAGGGGTCAGTGGAAGAAGGGCCTATCCCACAATTTTGTGATTTGGAGAGAAATGCAGTTGAAGTATTTGTGATGTAGAAAAAGATCTAAGTAACGTAGGTGTTTTATTTTTTAGGAGTAGATACAGAATACTATTGCAAATATACCTGCAAATGGACAATAAAATATTGACAACAGGAATTGAACTAATACATCATACCCTCACGATGTCGTTGTGAGGGAATCCCTCACATTTGATTTTATTTCGTTTCTGTATTTTTAAAACTTTGTCCATTGACTTGTTCTGCCGCCTAGCTGGAGACTGGAATACTGTGCGTGGTCAGTAAATTTTTCAGCGACCTGTCACGTACACATGTGTAAATCCGAGCCGTGATAGTGATAGGCTATTCTGTTTGTGAGAGCATCCCTCACAACCGACCTATCGCGTTTGTATTTTTTTCGATCTTATGTTCGATCTGCAATGACAGGACACCAAGACCATAGTACACGACTTCCTGCTACAAATACAAACCTAACTTATCCTAAACTGATCTAACCTAAAACAGTGTAAAGTACTAAGACGGCATTGAGGGATTAGCCCTTCTTCCACCAAGAAGCTGAACAGTTCATTCGCCATCACTTGTTATGATGCCTATTGCAAGGTGTTGGGCTTATCCCACAATGCATTTAGTTCAAAGAGCAAAGACTAGACGACACTAGCTTACACTTCAGCCACAAAACTCATTTTTCGTGGAGGAGTGGGATTGGCCCTTCTTCCACCAAGCCCTTCAATTGAGAACGCTAAGCACATTAAAAGGGACCTACCACGTTTAGAGATACTTGGAGATTAAAAACGACAGGTAAAATCAAGATCGCTGAATCCAAACCCGAATCCAGTTGGTTTCTCTGCCTGCTTTCATTGAAGTGTTAGTAAGAAGTGTTGCAATGGAGAAAGATAAACCAAGAAAAGGACCTGCCAGCTTTAGAATTAACATTAAAACCCGTCGGATAAATGGCGGTCACTGAATTCAAATTTGGAATCAGTTTCTCCCTTACTACTTGTGTTGAGGAGCTAAGGTGAATTCTAAAAATGGAGAAAGCTAAAAGAATTAGAAGAACCTGCAGATTTCAGAGTTACCAGGTCACCTAACTGAAGTCTGTTTCTTTGTACCTGGTTCCACTGAGGCTCTAACGTGAACGGGTGAAGACCAGAAATTGGAAGCCTTTGAATTATGGAAACGGAGAAGAATTTTAAAGAAATCAGCTGGATACAGAAGATATGAAATGAAAAATTGCTGAAGAGATTAGGCGAAAGAAGAACAATATTGGAGACAATAAAGAAGAGAAACTGTTTAGGGCATTGGCTACGTAGAGACTGCATACTGAGTGATGCAATTGAAGGCATGGTTGAGAGAAAGAGAGGAAGAAGACAAATCCAACTCCTGGATGGTATTAAGGAAGATACATAGTATGTTGGGATGAAAAGGAAAACGGAAGATCGGGCTTAATTTGCCTTCCGCTTTTGCTAGATCACTGATGATGAAGACGTACTTTATGTTGCTTTCGATAGAATAGGAACGCGGACTTTTCAAAAGATTAACACTAGAAAATTAAACAATTTCAAAAATTGGGGAGTAAAAAAGAATGAAGAAAATTCTAGCGGATACAAGTGTCATGAAGAAGATTTTGAGAGAAGAGAGGAATGTTGAGATAATGGGGAAAAGTAATTGGGTGGGATATTTATAAGAAAAAATTTCGTACCGATAAATGTAGCTATAGATATTGTTGATAGAAATGATAATGAAGTATGCAAAACCGGGTACAATTTACTTGTAGTAGTAAGGAGTGAAAAAAATGTTTAGAAGGAGAGGAAATCAAAGGATTAGAGTGAGCATAAAGTTTGTTATAAAACATGGTACTACCTTCAGCGAACTATTGGGAATGCTGATGATGGAAACAATGTTATATTCTGTATCTACAAAATCTAATGTTTATTTATTTGAACACAATTTAAATCTACATGCGTGCATTAATTTCAACCCAAACTTTACATACGTGTTCCTTTAGGTCCAGGCGCAGGAGCTTTAGGTATTTTAAGTAATCGGAAGTAACCGCGATCTAATTAATAAAAACAACAGTAATTTTATTGCTTATAACAATGAAACAAATACATTGTTTCCATTTCGGGGTTAAAACAACCATCAGAAATAAATAAGAAGTTTAGATTTTTAATTTAAATTTAGGTTATTGGAAATATGAATATTTAAATTTAATGTTTTAAAGCATTGCAATAGTATTTGCATTGATATTAGTACTAACAGTAGTATTAATTGTAGATCTAGTATTTCTAATAGTAGCAGTAGTATTAGTTGTAGTAGTAATGGTATTGTAGTAGTAGTAGTAGTATATGTAGTAGTAGTATGACTATTGGTGTTGCCAACGTATTTTACTTACCCGCACCTGCACATCAATGATTTGCTTGTAATAGATGCGTATTCTCTTCCTGCGTGATAATTTGTTAGAAAGATCTCCTAAAGGGCTAACAGATGTCACTCTTATCCCAATTTACAAAAAAATGGACAAAGCATGTTCTTTCCCTTTGGTATTCAAAAGTGAAGTAAAAAGATACACAAAAAGAAACATAATACTTACGACAAAGGTCTAAATTCTAATATTTTTCTCCTAATGAAAGAAAATAGCAGCCGATTTACATCTCTTAAAGGTAAAAAAAATAAACAAACACACTTTTTTGAGTGTTGATTTCGAATGTAGTTACGTTTTCATTCAATGTGGAAAATTCACTTCTCCTCGTTTTCAACAATATGAAACTGCTTATAGTGTAGAAGTTTAAAACCCTCTCATAAAGTCTACATTATATCGAAAGGAAAAGAAAATATCTCTAAAGACTGCAGACATCATTCAGAATTCATAATACATTCACGTATAACTTATTCAGCGTTTCTAATTTCCATTCCTTCCGAACGATGGTGGTTTTCTGTAGTCATTAATTTTGCCATTCATTTCGTGAATGGAATATATTTCTATGACTTTTCATGATAACGTAGACTGTTGAGATTTTCTTTTCTTTTCTATATTTTCAATTGAGATGTAGCTGAGCTATAACGACCACATAACATGAACTTATGACGAATCACCAGAAATACATATTGTTTAAAAATCTTGACAGGAGGCAATAAATTCTTTATAACAATGTAAATATTTCGATCCTTAGCTGAAAAATATATTATAAATTTCATTTCTTGTGACCACCTTAAAGTAATTGTTTATTATTTGTTGAACAAAAATTCCAAATACAACTAGAAATCACTTTATACTGAAATACACAACAGTATGTCGGGAATGATTACAAAAACCGAGAAGAGAGTTAGCGGAATGCGTTAAATCGCCATGTCTACAAAAAGTGATCTGTGTCTTTAATGGAGCCTTTGATAACAGTTTTCTGTTTTAAAATATTGGGTGAAGAAAATAGCCAAAGTGGATAGGTTACATTCTACCGTGAGTCTGTATAGTGCACCGAAGAGACACACAGATTATTTTGTAGCATGAGGGAATTGGATTGATCTTATTTAAGACCTTTAGACAACTTTGGATCAGGCCCAATGGATGGAAGAATTCGTGGAATAAACAAAGTGAGAGAAAAGGGAAAATCCCCAAGAACCCTCCCACACACGGTGTTTCTCCATTACAAAGCCACATATCTCGATCCCTGGACCCTACGCACCAGAAGTGAACTCTCTTCTACTGAGACATCGCGACTTAATTGTTTGTACTCCACAAACCCCACAACATGGCACAAGCCGGGATCGAACCGGGAACCCCCCACACCAGAGCTGAGCGCTCTATCACTGAGCAGCCGCGGACCATTGAAATATGGATTAAAACATATCGGGGATTCTAAAATTCGTGCCCACAGATGTTACTACCTTGTTCCTGGGAAAGATCTAAGGCAAACGTTCCTCCGATCAATAGCTTTTCAGAAATTAAGAGCAAAAGACTGATATGGTGGCCAACACTGGAAAGACTGAAACTGCTATTGTTTGACAGGTACAGTCTCAGCCAGTGTGAAAGTAAATGGGTCTATCGAGTACTTGAATGTTAATTTTCAGAACTAAATTCTGTCCCCTTTGGCTTTGTTCCTGTTGATTTAATGTTCTGTACCAAAAATAATAAAGAAAATCGCTAACTTTTTATTATTTATGGCATTTAGGCATCTAAGGCTCAGACCTGGATAAGGGAGGTGAAAGGATTCGGGAAGGTGTGAGCCAGGGCCTATCTTAAAGGTGCCATCCCGGTATTTGCATGGCGTGACTGAGGAAACATCCTGGAAAAACCTCAGTGAGGATGGTCGGCCGCTGGGATCGAACCCATGACCTCCAGAATGCTATGCCAACGCTCTACCACTGAGCTACGGTGGCTCGGTAAAATCGTTAACTGTCTGGTAAATAATCCCATTCTAGGCGGAAAACTTGAGTTCAGGTATAACTAACTAACATTAGACGGTTGTACAATGGGAACGGTTACGGATTATTGAATCATGATTAATTTATATAGCGTAGAATCGCCTACTTGAGTACTGAAATTAGAAACATTTCAAACTTCTTATAACTGTAGTTTGTTTACAATTCAAATTTCTTCATCTCGTATAAGAGCTTTTATATTCCATAACAGAATTGAATCAGCTATTGCAGAAACGACAAATGTGACCTTTCTAATAGTCTTGAATTATTCACATATTCTTTTACAGAATTTCTGGACACACTTTTTGGTGCAGAAATGATGCATGTATCGTGACTCCTTCCCTGTTAATAAAATCAGTTAAAATTTATGTTTGTTGTAGAAACGACATATATGCAAGCACATGTGTTTTCTGAACTCTCGCGCGCTCGTTTTCTGTGTTCGTGGTTAAGGGCTCAATTCCGTCGGATCCATTAAACGGAGTGGTTCGGAGACTACTTAACCAAAAACTGTTGGTCCCGTTGTTAGAAGCTAGCCAGATCGTTGAGTACGTTAATAACCGATTCATTCAATCATATTTTGTTTCTGCAGCAAAATGGAAAACATGGTCAAGTGGTCGCCATGACAAATCTGGCAATTGTGTTTGTATAACAGCGTTGTTCATACGATTCATTATTGTTGATTGTTGGTCTGTATTTGTTAGTGCATTCAGCTGTAGTTGAAGGTTTGATTTAGCAGTTTAATTGCAAGTAGGCATAGTCATGTCTTATTAGTAGAAGTGGTTAATTACTCGAAAATATCAAGCGAATCCGGCGAAGGAAGTTTTGCACCAAAACATCAAAAAGGACATTTTACAATGAAAGACTTAAAGCTGTTATTTCATATCAGTTATATGCAGATAAAGACATTTCAGCAAAACGTCAAGAGATCAGTGCAAATGTGCGTCAAATTGCTCTAGTAATGTAGTTGATTTAACAAGAAACGAATTATGGGGCTATGTTTTTTTAATTACAAAACAAAGATAATATGCAAGATACATACTTACAGAACTTTGTAGAGAAGAGGGAACTCAATAAAATATTTTACCTAATAACAACAACAGTACTAAAACTCAGGATTTAAGTGTAATATTTATGAATTTAACAAGTCTTTTATTTCTATTAAAATTTTCAAAATGTATTCAAAACCTTCATTTACTGGAGAAACAACACGTAAACTATTTCCACGTTCATTTTTTCTCAGTCTTCTTTAGACTTTTTCGAATTTTAACTCTTTCATAATATAATGTGGGACTATTTACCCTATAAAAGATTTTCCCCATCTTTTCCAGGTTGCGGACCCCTTGATTTCCTACTAGTTTCCTTGCGCACGCCTGCTCCAGAATCAAAGAAAACATACATACGAGTACAGTATCAATAGATCTTTTTGTGTTATCTGTAGCCTCTTTTTAAAGATAAGAAATACACGCAAATAACTGCCAAATAACAATCCGATTGCTCTGTAAAAATGATTGGTCAAGCTCTTAGCCTGCGTGATGTAACGTCAAGTTGAGTTCACAAGTACTAGAGACCTTTGATTCTCCAGCGTGAGAACATTAAAAGTTCATCATCAGAGAGATGAGAAAACGCAGATGGGCAATCTTTGGAACAGAAGCTACAGACGAGAGTGGCCTTCCATTTATCTCCTAAACCTTTTCTTATACAAACGCTGTCCCCTTGAATGTAGAGAGTTTGGAGTGAATGTCGACCACACAAAGAAGTGATGTTAGTCACCTCTGACATCGCAATCTCTGTCACAATTAATTCTTACACGATGAGCTAGCTACTTCTTGTGTCTGAAATTAATGGCCAGAGGGGGAAGATGAAAGTAGAAGAGGAGAAAAATAAATAATATAAAAAATGAGTAAAGGATACGAAAGGTTTTTGTAGCTCACAACGAAAGAGTAAAAATGAGCATAGGTCACAAATCTTCTTCAAAGAAAAGCATAACATAGCCGCCCTGGTTTCATGGTTACAGCCACTAACTGGAGAAGCATGAAGGTGATGCGGGCTCGAATCTCACTCGCATGTGATCCTGCCTAAGATTTTGTAAGTTCTTCTCAGTTGTACTAGGATGGTACCTTCTATAAAGGGCTTGGTCCCTATTTTCCCCATTCCTCTGTCTAGAGGAGTACAATACACAAAATACCATAAAGTAAGATAGTAACGGTACACAGAACATTGTTATTAATATTGGAAATAAAGCTGAAGAAATTAATGCAAATCGGAGAAAATTCGTGCAAATCCGATAAAATTAGTGAAAATCGGTTAAAAATAAGTGAAAATACGATAAAAATTAGTGAAAATCTGATAAAAATAATGAAAATCTAATAAAAACTGAAAATTCGATAAGATACAGAAAAAAATCGATAAAATTGCTGAAAATCTGATAAAAATAGTGGAAATCTGATAACAAAAGTGAACAACATAAGAATAGTGAAGAGCCGATAGAAAATAGTGAGCATCCGATAGAAAATAGTCAACAACCGTAGAAAATAGTGAAAATCTGGTAACAATAGTGAACAAACGATAGCAAAAAGTAAACATCCGATAGAAAATAGTGAACAACCGTTAGAAAATAGTGAACAACCGTTAGAAAATAATGAATATCCGATAGAAAACAGTGAAAATCCGAGTAAGAAATGTCAAATTTCAGAGAAGTGCGTATAATACAAAACTACAAGAGAGATAGAGTGGGGCACCACCAGACTAAATAAAAGACAGATAAATCGAGGCCGCAGCTTCAAATCTGAAGACAGTTTCTCTCAATCTTCTTTTCCGTTGGTGCTAGCAAACGTTATGAGCGAAGAGCGTTATGAGCGAACAAACAAAACGAAATTAAAATTTCCCTCCAAAATCGTGGAGCCAATAATAGAGTCTGTCTTTACAATCGCAATGGTTAAAAAATGGGAATTAACATTCATCAACGACGGGTTCTCCCTTTTTACAGTGTGCAGGTGAGAAAGACTCCAGAAGTCAAAGGATACAAGTGACATTGACAAATAAAAAAACTTCAAGGTAATCTTTTATATGTAACCCGAAATATATGTGACACAAAATCGTCATATTATGTACAAAGAAAACTTGGCCCTGAATGTAACCATGTACAAGATATGACAATTTTGTGTCACATATATTTCGGGTTACATATAAAAGATTACCTCGAAGTTTTTTTTTATTTGTCAATGTCACTTGTATTTCTTCGCTTCTGAACCTCTCATTTATATGATATTTTTCTGCGTTATCGGCCACCCGGCCGGCTGTAGGAAGTTTCTGACTTGTTTATTTCCAAGACTGCAAGTTCTCTGTCAATGAACAAAACTGTAGACTGAAAATATGAGCTCCATAATTAAGATGGACAGTCAACGAAGGAAAAGGGGTGAATTTCAAGTAGACACCGAGCGACAAACTTGACAGTTAATCTCCGAGTTCTTGCTTTTACATGAAAGCTAGGGTGACAAAGGGGAAAGAGAATACGTTTGATGGACAATGGATTGGGAATGTGGAAGAAGAATTTTCTCCTGAGTTTTCGGGTTAATTGGAGAAAGGATGCAAGAAATAGGAGGGACAAAGTAGATGAGAATAAGTACGACATCGAATTAAGTTAAATTGAATTTAATTTACGATATCTAAGCAACTGTGGCTCAGGCCGGGATGGTGCAAGAAAAGGATGTTGGAAGAATGTTGGCAAGGGACAGTTTGAAAGTACTATACCGACAATTGTCCAGTGTGACTGAGGAAAAAAGCCTTAGAAAAAAATCAGTTGGGATAGGCGGCCGCTAGGATCGTTTCCAGAACTTTCCAACTGCTAAGGCAACGTTCTATGTACTGAACAACTGTAACACGAGTAATAATAAAAGCTATGAGAATTGTAAAATGCAAAAAAGAAGAAAAAAGATTGAGAAAAGAAGAATGAAAGAATAAAGAGGAAAATAAATAAATAAAGCAAGAAAGAAAGAAAGAAGAAGGAAAACAAGAAAAGGAAGAGAGACAAAAGACAAATTGAACAACTTGTCAGATATTAGTCCAGTAAAAATAGCAGTGAACCTGGAACAAACTGGAACAGAACTTCTGGCAGCGGTTTCTAGATGAAAAATGAGTGTTGAAAACGATGGGGCAAACTCTACCACTGCAACTCTATCCATAATTCCAACTTGGTGGAAATTAACAAAATGGCGGATTTTCACATGCTATCTATGTATATCTGTACGTTTGTTACCTCGTAGAGCCTAAACTACTTGAACGATTTTAAGAAATGATGTGTCGTTGAATTCGTCTTGAATCAAAATATGTCCTAGGACCTAGGCTTTATGAAGTGATGAAATAATAAATGCGATGAAACATGCTTAAATCTTGAGTTCAATCTGTATGAAGCACATAGATTAACCCACTAGTGCATAGCCTTCAAGAAATTGTACACCGAAATACATTTTTATTATTCCTACTTTTTATTTTTTGACTCTTTTTATTATTATATCATGAAGAAGGGCAGTTCTTCGAGTGACGCTGACAAATGAGCGACTAGCTGTTAGCGGCACTCTATCTATACAGCTAGTTTCGGATCTAGCGATCTATAAGCCCGATTTTTATGCTTGAAATTGCATTTGAAAGCTCTTTGCCATACCAAGACACATAAACAAAATTGGGTCGGTAGGACCTCCCCGGGACCCCCTAGGGCGGTGCGAAAATAATAAAAATGTCAAATTTCTGATGATAGCACTGACCCCAGACCATATAGGCGACCGCAACTTGCGGAATCTTAATCTACACTTCAATACTTTTCAAACGTTGCATTATACATCAAAATCGGTGAAGGGGTTCAAAAGTTACGACTTTTTTTTTTAGACAAATCACAGAAGTTTCAGAAACGATAAAAAAAAATATCTCATTCTGTCTGTCTTTTTATTTTAGCCCCAAATGGGTGGTACCGTGGGGTTTTGGGGGTCAGTTGAGGGTCCCAACAAGTTGGGGTAAATCGAAGCTTATTTTTTTTATAGGAGTTACCGTTTTCGAGATACAGAGCCTACCATGGTCCTAAATCGACCTTTTGTATGAAGACTATGCACTTTTTTTTTAATATGTAGCCTTAAAAAAGTGATATCAGTACAAGAAGGGAAGTGGAAGAGTGATGCAAGAATTCTACTCACAAAAGAAGTTATATCCATTTTTTCGAGTGATTTTCTTTGTGTCACTATGGGGGAAGGGAAGATCTAAATCTTTAGATTTTATTACAAAAGAAACACTTCCTTATAATAGTGATACAAAGAAAATCACTCGCAAAATGGATATCACTTCTTTTGTGAGTAGAATTCTTGCGTCGATTTTAACATCTCAATTATTAAAATCACTCAAATAGTTTAGGCTCTACGAAGTAACAAACTTACAGGCATACATAGATAGTGACATACATTTTGTGAATTTCCACCACGTTGGAATAGGGTTACAGTGCTAGACTTTGTTCCAACGCTTTCAGCACATATTTTCCACCTATAAACCATTGTCAGAAATTCTGTTGCAGTTTGTTCTAGGTTCATCTAAAAATTGAGCTAATTTGACTGGACTATATTGGGAGTGCATCCACAAGTTATATAAATGTGAGGTTATTTAACCTGTGCAACACAATGCTGAGGATACTGCCTTTCTTGGTTGGGATATGGTTGCGTAATTTTCCTTGGTCTGTATAATTCAAACTTAAGATTAGCGTAAATCAACGGTCTTTATGTTTCTAATGCATTTTTATGGTTTTTGCACTTCAAAATTGTAATGCTGTTCCTACAAATTCAAGCGTAAATAGTTCAAATTTTCAGAAAAGAAAGTCATAACCATTCAAGAGAACCGATATTTTATTGTGTTTTTGTTCATTGCTAAAAGAGCTTCATTGTTATAGGTTTAGATATTCACTACAAAAATCAAGCGATTTCAACAATTAACAAAAAATAAATTAAAAAATCGGCACGGATAGAACCCTTGAAATGGTTATGAATTTTCTTCTCTGAAAGTTTGAGCTCTCTAGGTTTGAATGTGTAGGAGCAGTATTGCAATTTCGTAATAAAAAATACATACGGAGGTAGTGCTGTCATCTATTGTTAGAAATCATTGCTTTACGCTAACCTTAAAAGTGCACTGTTGTAGAAAGGGTATTAGACCCATCTGTTAGATGTATTGAGAATAGTAACGTGGGAATCGGTGTTGATGTAGCTCTTTATGCTAGAGAAAGCAGTTATTTTCCCTAAGAACGTAAATGTTTAATACTCTTGTTTTAATGTTCTGCGTGTACAAACACTTCCTCCATTTTAATTTGTATGTTAACATGTTTTCATGTAATTAACTAGCTACAGAAAGAAGAGCTATCGTAGTCTCTTGCTTCAGTATAAATAAAAAAAGGCTATTCTTTTTTTAAACAACTTTTTTTTTAACACTTTAACAACTCAGCAATGTCTATGGTGTGAATGAATTATTAACGTGGCTATTACATGGTCCGACACGGAGGAGTGTTCTTTTTTTTTTCGTAAATATGAAGCGAAATAAGCCTTTGCTTATGAGTACTCTAACAGGCATCTAACACTTTTTATTTTGTCGAAAATTTAGAACCAGAGATACAGCAACATTAGCATAGCGTTGCATGCACTAATGGCCACTTTTAACAGAGAATTTCCTGAGCAGGCTCCTGATCCAACTGCAGGGTGTACGAGGTAGAAAGGGGTGCTCTCTCTATATCTTGAACGAAGGGTGAGGTAAGTTGTTTCATTTTTTTTGTTTTACTTTTTTTTTTTTGCAGATGAATGAGATGGGTTGGCATCCAGGGTTGTGGGAGGGGGTGCATGGATGGACATTGCGTGACGAGCAAAGAAGCCCTTCTCCACTGGTAGAAGAGATCGTCCGTTTTTCCTAATGGCTTTTGCATGCAGTTGCTGTATGTCTATGTGGACGGTGACGGCTAAACGATAAAAAGAAATGCTACACACAACCCTCCCTCTCCCACCCACCCCTTTAATTTCTAACTTCAGTCCATTTAACGTTCCGGAACTAACATATAACTAGATGATATTACCTGCAAACAACAACGGAATGGCCATTATATATGTGAGTCTCTGCGTGTGGGTGGTGTTTGAATGTTTGTGTTTCGTATGTGTGTTTATATATACACACCCTTGTCCTCTTGCCCGTCAAACAGGACAATAGTTATTTTTGATCTGAGCCGGATTTCCTTTGTCAATACAGACATACTTAGAAACAAACAAACAAATCCAAAATATAAAGACCTAATGTGAAACATCACACATGCAAATTTACGAATCTTATCACTAACGTTTTGTAAACCTGGAAGTTTACTTAGAAAAGAAATGAACGAAATGGAAGGGGACAGAAATAATGATAATTGACTTGCTTTGTCATGAAATGGGTGACCGTTCGTTTAGTGTAGATTGAGATGTTGGATAAAAATGTTTATAGTGACATATCATGCTATTTAGAGAGATTCATTTAGTAATATATTCTCACAAAATTGTCTGTGAAGACCAAAATATTACTCTTCTTCAGTTAAAAATTTTAAACTTTTGAAATCGCAGATTTTTTTTTTTTACTAGCTTGGAAAATCAAAAAGAAACTTTGTAAATAAATATTAGAAAACGGAGGAAACCGACAACAGCAACCAATGTCTAGAAGTGCAGATTCAGTGCACCTGGACACAAGGTTTTGGTATAAAAGGCGTCGGGCCACTACAAGAGGCACTATTCTGCTACGGGAATAGTCAACTTGCTTCCTCTTCCCACACCTTGGTCGTACCTGCTATGGGGTAGGCCATCCTAACCAAAACCGCCTTATCTGCTACGAGATAGGCAAAATCCCCAAGCACAAATCTGCTACGGGATTGGACTTACCA
Organism: Lepisma saccharinum; assembly: GCA_022664845.1. Lineage (NCBI taxonomy): Eukaryota > Metazoa > Arthropoda > Insecta > Zygentoma > Lepismatidae > Lepisma > Lepisma saccharinum. The sequence continues at coordinate 15,935 of JAGDQP010022068.1, forward strand.
AACGCCACTATGGCCCCAACCTGCTACGAGACTGAGGACTCCTTTTCTCTACCAGGTAACACTCCGTTGCCTGGGACAACGTCAACAGTAATCCAAAGAAATGTTTAAAGAGAAAATAATTGAGATACAAGTGTGCCTCAAACATAAGTCTCCATAGTTTTGTACGGGAGACTCTTTTTATTAACTTTATGTGACTTTGTGTATTTTATAATAAAAACTGAAGGGAAAATCCAAACGGCGATCCTTATTGCTCTACCTACTAAATAACAAACTATTGAGTGACCGCGCCAGGTTCAGATGAGCTGACCGTTACGGAGGCAATTAAGGCTCATCCCGCAAAGGAACAACGATATGATTTTGTAAAATCAATTCCTTAGCTGTTCTATCGAATGATGCAATGGTATATTATGCATATTCAGCCATCGAATTAATTTTCTTGCTGACTACTGCTCCCTGTTATGGTGCCTTAAAACTAGACTCTGACAGATTCCCTTTCCACAGCTTCTCTACTAACCCTGTCGTGTCCGAGCGAAGGCGTTTTTCTTCGAACTTTCAAGTCAATTTTCTCCATTACTACTTAGGTCCCGCCGATAAAAATCTCTTTTTTTTTTGGTTTCTTTGCATGTCATATCGAATGGTGCTAACCATTTCCAAAAATTAAGTTCACAAAATGGTTGTTTGTAAGAGTTCACGTTCTCAGAAACTTCTTTTTAATTGTCAATCAATTGCCAGTACTTAAAAAGAGATACATTATAATGTATAGGCTTAGGTTGCAGTCAACAAACCGCCCACTTAAGAGAGATCCTGGCTCCAACATCCCATTTTTAACATTTTAAAAAATATTTCCAAATCTAAGAGTATTATCAAAAATGTAAAAACATAGCGCACGAGATCTTACAGATTAGTATGAAATACAATGGACAGCGATCTCGGGATCTTGTCCATTGATAAGTGATACGTTTTTAAAGATTATGACATCATTATTTAATTGAAGCATCAGCACTCATCAATCGACAAGATCTCGAGATCGCTGTCCATTGTATTTCATAGTAATTTGTAAGTTCTAGTGCGCTATGAACTTACATTTTTGAAAGTAGTGTTAGTTTTTTTTTTAATATTTTGAAAAATGTTAAAAATAGGGGGATTGGAGCGAGGAGCCCTCTTAAAGTAGCAATATGTTTGTTCTCTGCTGAACCGTAGAAGCTTAAAGGCCATAAATAAAATTCAAATTCCAAATCGCACGAGGTAAATGTAGAAACTGTGTTTGCGTATCGAAGGTTTAAGACAAAGGTTTAAGAACTACCCAAAACATAAATTAAATAAAGATTAAATTATGCTAGAATTTCTGTGAACAAGCATAGTTCGTTTTTGTAGCATCTTGAGGCTACATGATGTCACATCATTGATTTTACTCAGTCTAAGGGAGAAAGAGTTACAGAGGTGGTGTACTACCCCGGCATTCGCCTTGCGTAAGTAAGGGAAACCAAGAGCAACCTCTGTCAGGACTTCCGAGTTCGGATTACATTCGGTATGTGTAAATCAGGATGGTGTTGGAACGAAGTGGTAAATATTGCTCAGACCAAGTGGCCGTAGTTCAGTTGATAGAGCGTTGATTTCGCATTACGGAGGTCTTAGGCCCGTTCCCAGTGGGCGAGTATCCTGACTCAGGCTTTCCCAGTTCTTTTCTGTTACACCGCGAAATGCTGGGATGGTACCTTCAACTTAGATCTTGGCCGACATCTTACTGCTTTCCTCTACCCTATCGCGGCTCGAGCCAAAGATGACTTATTATAATAATAATATTGCTTATTATATTATTACAATTATTCAGCAAATGAAAGATAAATACAACCTCTTGATCGTGCATGCATGTGTAATTAGTATTTCCTTAATCTAATGAAGTTCGTAGATATTACGACAACTATTCTTACAGCCATCAAAATATAAATAAAATAGAGTAGACTCTCGTATATATTTTTATTGATTGATTTTAGTCGTGGATTTTTTTAGTCGTAATTTGCTAGAATATCCTCAGTGGGTGAGTGGTAACGCTCGATGCCTTGTTTTCAAGGGACCCGAGTTCGATTCCCGGTAGGGACGCAAGTGGTTAGGAGCTTATGTGAACCTGTAGGTTCCGTTCTTAGTACGTCATCTTCATGAGATGGAAAGGCAATGGCAAACCACCATCAGTTCACTTTTCCCAGGGACCTTCGGGTCAGGGCCTGCCTTCGGGCAGAACACATCATCATCATCATCATCATCAAATTTGCTAGAATAATAATATCTATTATCAAGGAATGATGGACTAAGTAAGGTATAGCAATTTTCTTAAAACATTCATTGACTGAAATATACAGGCTTCACTACCATGAATCGAAGATGATGGTATCCTTGATAGCTAGTAGTGAAGGAATGATTACGGAAAGTCATCTACACTGTTAAAAGATTTCGGTTACGAAAGTGGGTTGAATGGAACGTGAGTAACAAAAAACAGAAACCCTTTAGTTAAAAAAAAAATCAAGCAAAGAATACTACTATTATTCAGGCTCACATTGCGACTGTTATTGAGATTTAGGTTGTGAATCTGCGTAGAGAAAATTTCTAAATATTCTTTGCTTGAATATTTTTCGGACACTGCAAGGTTCCTGATTTTTTTTAGTAGTCACGTTCCATTCAACCCAGGTACCTGATTTTTTTCCAGGCAGTTGCCCGAATACTTTTTACAGTGTACAGGAGGACTCAGCATGGAAGTGATTGGAAATCTACGAGAAATCGATCCATGCTAAGGATAATATTATCAAGGAAAATGTATTACATTCAAAATCGGATATCGCGTACTTATACTAAAGTACAAATTTAATGTTTCAAGGCAAAGATGAAATTTTATACAGGTATAAGAACAATGTTAAAGCAACTTTCTTATTTATATAATAAATAAAATAGAAATAAAAGCATTCACTACAGCATAAGTAGTTTATGAAACAGCTTGATACTAAACATTAAATATGAAAACCACAAACACTTCACACAGAATATTTTTCAAGTTAATATTCAATTTTCCATGTATAGACTTATAGATCCATCTACCGTCTTTCTGAGGGTTAAGAGCTATGCAAACTAAATTTCAGAGTTAAAAATAAATTTAATACCTTTTATAAGTCCACGTATGATTATTTGATTACCAAATACTTTTAATTGAAAAAAGATAATGATTTAAATAATTTAAATGAAAACTCGTACTAGTTGCAGAGTACAAACCATGTAAATGTTTTAAGCAATGGCTTATGCTCTCGAAAACAAAACGAAATCAGTAGCACTGTTTCCCGGTCTGAGGCAGAGTTGCCTAAAGACCCTATATAAATTCAATTCAATTCTATAACACTGTTTCCCCGCTCGCTTCTCAATAACTGTTATATTTCTGAAGTGCCATTGAAAATAAAAGCTTATTTCAGTCTGCGCTTAAAAATTAACACGCCTGCTATTATCCGTCCAGGCTTAAGAGTGTACTGCAGCCTTTATGGCAACAACGATGCCGGCTTTACTGCTAAATAATAATAATAATAATAATAATAATAATAATAATAATAATAAAGCTGAGTTCCCTGCAGCCGTTGTCTCACTTTGGGTTGCCCTAGCCAAGCGGCAACGCTCCAGTCGCTGTTAGTTTTCCTCCCTCTTCCCCCGTCAAGCTTTTCAAATGAAACTATTGTTATATTAAATGTGTGTAAATGAACAACGGAATTAGGGAATAAATTTTCGTAGCAACGTTAAATATAAAACCTTTACGGGGAATCATTAAACAGAAATAACGGTAAAGGAATTTCGTGTGCGTCAGGGGCAAATACGATAAGTAAAACTGCAGCCGTTGCCCATAAGCTACAACAGTGTAGACCAAACTCCGGATCGGTAATAGCAAATCTGTGTCGATAGACTGCTTTCATTTATGTTCATGTTTTTAACTGAAATCAAAAGAGGAAGCTTCGTAGGACTTCTTCTGTTTTCTTAATTTTTCCTTGATTCAAAGGCTGTCATTCAGAGCTACCTGAAACTTCAGACTGCTATCTAATTTTCTACGTTGTCGATATATAAGGAAGAGAAAGGTTGCCGCCGTGGCCTTAATGCAATGCATCATGCTAACATTCGGGCGGTGGGAAAACTTAAGTAGATTTCTCCTTTTAATGAGACTGAGGACGCTGACAGAAATGTACTTAAACATTTTAAATATGGAAAGTCAAGATGAAATCTTAAAGAGCGTCTTCCTTGAGAAATTACCTGTATACTTATTAACACAAAATTACGCCACAAACTAAGGAGAAAATTACTGGATCGTCGAAGTCAGGAAGGTAAAGACGGGGGAAAACAGGAAATGAATTTTGCACGTATTCACAAAACCCTCCGACTATGGATAAGTCAGCTTTTAATAAGGCTTTAGAGAAAGAGCATGTCGATGAATTTATATATATATATATATATATATATATCCTCACTCGCTCTACACACCCTTCTAGATATGCAAGCAACTGCGTGGAATCAGAGTCACGTGATCTTCTCACGCGGTCACGTCCATCTTGTTACCCCACTTTCCAACCCCGCTGACACTCAACCCCCCTCCCTTGAAACCCCTACACACAGCATTTGAAATTCACAAGTCACGCAAATAGCAGTGAAACTCGAAAATGAAAAGCCGACAGTTGTTTTAAGGGTTGCTAACTGGAGTCCACAGCTACTGTCCTTTGTCTAACTATTACCTACCACAATCATTTCAGCGTTAAATATAAGAAACTAAAATTTTTAAGTAGTTTTATGGATCAGAATGTTTTAAATTTTCTGGTTTACATTTTAAAATTATTCATGCATGTACTGGCGAATAAGCGTACATTAGTTTTACTGTTGTTTTTTTTTAAATAACATTTCTGATCTTTTCAAGAACAATGTTGTCATTTGCAACATTCGGGTCTGCAGCAAGAACAATAGTAGCGTTGCCAACGTTGTGTAATACTTCGAAATACGTTCGAAAAAGTAAATGTGATAAAGGAAAACTTATGGTAAGTTGACAAGTTACAAGCAAGCTCGAAGCTATTTCTCTAAAAATGCGTAAAACCAAGTTTACCCGAGCTTTTGGCAGATTTTCAAGTTTGTTCTGGTAATCTTGTTTGAAACTTTGGATTGCTAATGAAGAAGCTTGAGGTAAGATTGAAATAAGCGTTCACAAACATTCTATGTCCGCATGCCTTGCAAATATTACTTTCAAGAAAGCATATTACTAAGACTAAGTGAACCTGCATATAACACATAACTTTCTACAGTAAAGGGGATTAACGTAATTTATATTTGTATACAAATCAACACACACACACACACTTGGGACTTTAATAGACATAACTACATAATATTTCTCTTCAAACTAAAGATGTTTGGTCAGTATTTATCCAAGCTAAAGATCAAGAAAAATTATTGGTGCCTATGATATGTTTTTACAGTTTAGATTGAAATATTTATGTATAGGGAAGAGGGGGGAAGGGCACATTTGAACACGTTCTTGGACAGATTTAATTTTGCTTTCTTACACTCATAAAATTTGTTCAGAGAGGTAAATAACATATGTACGGGAGCATTTACAGCTCGCCAAAGAAAATAGCGTGACAGGAACTGGGAGGTTATCGTTCAAAGGTGCTCCCCTAGGGGGTAGACTTGAACAAGGGTGGAGTAGCTTTGAACCTGGCTGGGGTAGTTTTGAACAAATCCTTAATTTTATTAAAAATCACATTTATTTTCGTAGTAAATGCTTCTAAACTGCAGTTGTTCTTTGAACTTACTTGCTTCCTTGTTTCTTTATTGGTGTTATGAGGATTACCCTAATCGTAACCATTACGATTACAATAACTTTGAACTCGTAGAAATTTTGTAAAAATAAACCTTACACATAGCCTAATTGAAATACTTTAATAGATAATATCGAAAAGAACGAAACACTTAGTAAACTTTGTTGCAAAATATTTTTTCTCAACAGTAAGTTTTATCTGTAGGGACATATGCTGCTACCTTGTTCAAATCTTCCCTCTTCGTTTTGATCCAAGCTGCCCCGGTACATCGAATTACGTACATTTTGTTATTATGAAAGAGGGAGGAAGGTGATCAGAAAACAACAAGGACAATTTAATCCGTGAAGGAATGTACTTACTTCGTAAGTTAACTTGGAAGAATAACATACAGTTCTCTTCTCTCGAAAAGCTGACAATCTCTGAGAATTTTTTTTTTACTTTGTCACACACACATTATATCAAGTGCGTACTTCGCTAGGTAATGCACACAAATGGCGAAAAACAAATGACAGCTGTGTGGCATAGTGTTTGCAATTTATAAATGTTGGAAAAGAGAAATCTTATTTTATTAATTAAATATTATCTCCAATTTTCTAAGGTACACTCCGTTCAAATGTACCCCTTTCTCACCTATTCTGTTTGATTGCCTGTGCAGTGCAAGGGTGTTTCTTTCGATTAAATAATACGTAGAATTTACTTCGTAGAATTAAACTTTAATATTCTAACTTCCTGATTTATGATATATTGATTCCTTATTTAATTTCAATATTTAGGTTCGATATTTTAATTCGATATTTCGATACGATATTTACTACGATATTTTAATTCGATATTTCGATGCAATATTTAGTTCGATCTTTTGGTTCGATATTTTAGTTCGATAGTTCGATCTTTTCGTTCGATGCAATATTTAGTTCGATATTTTGGTTCTATATTTTAGTTCGATAGTTCGATGTAATATTTAGTTCGATCTTTTGGTTCCATAGTTTGACGCAATATTTAGTTCGACATTTCAATACGATATTTACTTCAATATTTGCGTTCAATATTTGAGTTCGATATTTAGTTCGACATTTGGGTTCGATATTTAGATATAATGTAAAATATCGATAATCAATAATGTTGATATTCAAAAATATCGAACTTCGATATTCAATTTCAAATATCGAACACCCGGTGAAGAAGTGAGATGTTTTATGCACCTCATGCTTATGTTTCCCGCATGCCCAGCAGTGTTTGGTGGGTTGCATAAGAACTGTCAATAACAATTGCAGATTAAACTTCCCTGGTGGCTTAGTTTTGCAGTACTTCTTTTAGAGAAATCTTTCCGAGGGAGTTTATATTTTACCTCTGCAGCAAAATACAAATAGACTCCATGTCATTACAAGTTTCTGTGACCTTTTCTGAGGATACTTTTGGTGTTCTGGACTATCTTAAAATCAAAAGAGTCCCTGGTTCGACACCCAGTTGGGACAAAGTGGTTTCAGGGGTCATTTCAAACTGTAGGTCCCGTTCTTAAGATGATGTATTCATCCGATAGTAGGTAATGAAAAATAGCCATTGGTTTACTTTGGCCAAGGATATTCGGGTTATGGACCTGACTACGGACAGAACGCTCATCATCATCATAATTATTATTGTCATAATCTTATCACCCAGGCTTACTTACTTACTTACTCTATGGCTTACGGAACTCGCAAGTTCACCGCCGCAGTAACAGGTTCTCCATAGGATTCTATACTGAGTAATATCAAGCAAGTTTTCATCAGAAACACCTATTTCTCGATGATTCCATCCTCCCAACGTCGTCTTGGTCTTCCTAAAGGTATCTTTCGGTCCGCTTTACCAAAAACGATGGAATATTCTACAGGATCCCCCAGGCTTACTTTAAATAATTGTTTTATGAGATAGCAGGCCCCTTTGGCCTAAACCCGTCACGTCTGAGAGATTAAGTCCTCCGGCGATGACTCCTCAGGAAGCAAGAATGAAGAAGGTAGCGGCCAGGTTCTTGGTTGAGGTACCATTTAGATGTTTGAAGCCAAAAAACACTGAAAACCCTTAGTTTAGTTGGACGGAAACACCACATGCCTCTGCATTACCGATCTGAGCCTAATTTCAGTTGGTAGTCCTTGTGTTCCATGAGAGGTTGTATGTCCAATTTCCGTGGATAAGATCACGAACTTTGATACGCAGGTTCGAAACCTGATTCGGGCAATCCTGACTATGATTTTGCAAAGTACCCTCCGTTGACGACGAATGCCACAATGGTACTTAGACTGAGATCTTGACCGCATTCTACCCAATCTTTTTATCCGTAAGAATTTTTGCCGAAGGATGCCATGTCTCAAATTGAAATGCCTGTTTGACCCTTATAGGAAATTAAAGATAACGGCACAAGAAACGACTTTAAGTATGAAGGTCATCTTACAGTAGATCATTCGCATTGAGCCAAATTTCTCAAAAGGCCTTACACAAAATTCAAATTAAAATTCACACTAGATCACTAATAGAAATAAGTAACATTGAATTAAAAGATTGTATAGGTACAATTGAAATAGCCAAATTTTATTCGTTTATATCTGTATATACCTGGGTATGGTACCTGCTGCCAGTAAGTAGTCTTGACAAAGGTTCCCGAATGTCCCAGACTTCAAACCAATACTGGAAAAACATGCGGTTTAAAGTTTTTTTCCTGTTACCCATTCTAACTAAAACCAAGATTTTATGGTTTCCCTTGGTTTCACCAAGCCAATTAGGAAACGATGTCTAGACTTAAGACTAACACTGGAACCACATTTTACGTACAGATTACAAGTTATGGACGAAGAAGGGGTAAAACCCTATAAATTTATGATTTATATTATTTTATTCTTGGGTGGTTTATTTGGACCATATTTGATACACTGAGATGACAACACTGATATTCATTTCTAAACTATCATGTCGTTTACCTTTCTCTTCTCTAACTGTACAACATTTAATATATAATACAGCATATATATACAGAGCCCACGTATGGATACACACACAAATCATTTAATCCCTCCCGTGCCTTGGTTGAACCTGTCCAATTCTCACGACTCAAATTGAGATCGGCTTGATTGTTTATATATCTGTTCCTTTGATTACGACATACAACTGAAAAGATCCATTCATGTGGAGGGGGAAGAGTCTTTAGAAAAGGCACGCACGCGATGAACGCATGTGAGAGTATGCTGATTTTTCTTCCCTGCTTTGTCCATCTATAACAAAAGCAAAATAATCATGATAAGGCATACGAAGAACATAAGGGAAAGCTACTTCATAAATAACAATCGTATTATTTGAAATTAAAAGCCTTCGAGTTTTAAAAGCAACTTGTAACTCGGCAAACTGTCAACAAGCACGCTTCAGATAACATTTTCACACAAAGGTTGCATACAATATATGGACACGGACTGATACAGATTACAAATGAATTATTCCAAACGTTATATTTACGTACAATTTGTCTAACGAATCCAGTTGAGACCAAAAACCGTTTGCGCGATGTTGTACGATTCGTTTCATCTCTACTTGTTAGATGGAGATAAAGTCAAAGCACTGGATTAATAATATTCTCGTATATTATGAGTAATACCTAACTAACTAACGAATACTTAACTATAAACATCTGTTGAGGGAATGGAAATCTGAAACTAATATTGATAGTTTTATTCTTTTCTTCTCAAATTCTCGTTTTGTTATTATTTCTCGAATGTTTAGTTTCAATATTTTGAAGGACGAGGATATAAACCAAAACTACTTTTCAAAAGATCTAATAGTCTTTAGAGACCTCGTCTTGCATATTTTCTAAAACTTCGGACAAATTATGAGCAACAATCAAAGAACCCTTGGTAAAACTTGGAGCACTTGAAAATTATTGAAAGTCCTATCCAAGGGATGTGCTGTGTTAAATAGTTATAACTCTGTTAAATAGTTATATTTGTTCCGAGTCTTTCTTTAAATTATTTGGAACACAGTCATGCTGCAGGGGTGTGAAGGAGGGGAGCTTGCAAGAGCCCTTTTGTTAAATATTTATACAGTATTTGTTCCGAGGCCCTTGTTAAATTATTTGGAACACATCCCTAGTTCTATCTGTACATGCCATTGCACAGGTAAAAATAATGATGTCTCGTGGAATAGGAAACTTTGAAGGGTAATCTGTGAGGAACTGAATTGAATTGCATTTACGGCCTGTGGGCATCTAGGGCTCAGACCGGGATAGGGAAGAGGAAAGGATTCGGGAAGGTGCCAGGGCCTATGTAGAAGGTGCCATCCCTGCATTTGCAAGGGGTGACTGAGGAAAAACTCTGGTAAAACCTCAATCCGGATGTTCAGCCGCTGGGATCGAACCCACGACCTCTCGAATGCTACGCCAACGCTCTACCACTAAACTATGGCGGCTCGGTGTGATATGTAAGGAGTTAGAGATTGTTCCGTCGCGTGGCACTACGTGATGGCATTTTATTCGCAGTAGTGTAGGACAAGTAAGAGCACAGACAACGGCTATACTACAGCAACTGGGGTATACAATCCTGCAACATTCTCCTTATTCGCCCAACTTAGTTCCCTCCTGTAAAATAAAGGACACATTGCGGGCTCAGACATTTATGGACGGCGGAACCCTACAGTATGTTATGGGGACGTGCCACTCTTAAAGATTGGATCCGCAAAACCTCCTGCAGCTTCCACGTACGAATGTTCTAATTTACGATATATCGAAACGATATTTAAGAAATATCAAAACTTCGATATTGAAACTTGTTGATATTCAATATATCGATAATTCGAATCGATATTGAAATTTGGTGCTTTAGTTCTATATTTGGAAAAGATATTTCGATACGATAATTTAGTTCGATTTTTCGATACCTCGTTAATTATCGATATTCAAAAATTATTGAACTTCGATATTTAGTTTCAAATGACGAACAGCCCTATGATGACACCGACGCATCGAGCTACAGAGAGAGATTGCAACGACTACACTTGAAAGGTTCAACATTCCAACATGTGTTCTTCCGCCCCTAATCATGCCAGTTTCTTTCATTTTTGAGTGTTCTAAGTACTTATTAATGCACATCAAATAAATTACTTCAGATTTCAAAATTAGCTGAAAAATCTGAAGACCTGTAAATCTGAAGAGAGGATATATATAACACATGCCTTCAAATTTCCCATCTTAATTTAAAATGAGTACATTAGTTCATTTGAATCATAAGTATTACCGTGGCGCGTTCTGAAATTCCATTGTTGACTGTCATTTGTCAGTTATTTTTAAGTACCTCAAAATGGGAGGCGTAACTACTACCCTCCCCCTAACCTTTGTTTGGCTTATACTGAGTAATTGCTCTTCCCTATTTCATATACATATTTCATGACATATACCAACAGTGTATATAACTTAACTGAAACCTTTAAATTCTAGCCAGAAAGATCAAAATGACTTTTGTCACCCCTTTTGCCATTTATCCGCTATCAAATAAAACTACCAGCATCAAACACAGTTGATGTTACAACTACGAAACGGAATTTGTAATCCTCAGATAGTTTCTGAAAGGAAGGAAGCAAGCACTTGAGCAATTTGAAAGGAAATGCATTTTGTATTCCTTTGGGATGGAAGACGGAGGGGGCAAGAAGATATTCTACAGCAATAAAACTACTTTTACGGATCTTTAGACATCGGTGATTGGACAGATAACTAACCTCATGGCACTGAAGGGAACGGGGAGAAAAGAAAAGTAATGTTTAGGTTACAGGGAAGACTCATAAACACGTACTTTCATCAAAAACAGCTGACTGTGCAAGAGCTATTATTCTGAACAGGGGAATCCCACAAAGCAGGGAAGATTGACGAAGAACGTAGGGGGTGGTCACCGCTTCAAAAGAAGCAGATTCATCTTGCAAGCAAAGCTTCAAGAAATGAGTCTGCAATCGACAACAGAAAATGTCTCAGAAGTAGCAGAAAAATCACTGCTCCGGAACAGAAATAACTGTTCTTCAATCGAGCATAGAAATACTGTATTACTAAAAAGTGTACCTAAATTTAATCTGCTTCGGAATGGAAATGTGTTTTTCTCTTCTACTTGCAGAGAGTCAATATCAGTGAGAATGAATTTTTTATATTATGAAAAGTTGAATAGGAAATTGAAAATTCCGTTAAGGCGTTATTTTGTAAGCTTTTGTACGACAAAAGATAGCAGCATTGTCTGACGCGTTGTTATTACGGATACTAGAATCTATATAACTTCTCCTCTTGTCCAACAGAAGATCTAAACAGAGACTGCTATTCTCTCTTTGATCCTAAAGGATGTCGCTCTACATAAATTAGGATTCGGCTAAATGAAGTTGAGCGAAATTTTCAGTTTAGTACGGATTCATGAATCTATAAAAATGAGCAAGCATTTATATACATATTATATCCACAAGCTGAGAATAACTTTGGCTGAGGATTATGCTTGAAATTGTCGAATACATGTATTGCACTGTTAAAAAAGTAGGAACATACCTTCATGTTAGAATTTACAGTAACTCTGGAAAAACACCAAAGAGATTTCTCTTGTGATACTGGAAGTTGTGAGTTTTCAGTTCCAGTGCGATGTTTGCACATGCGCAGAAGAAGAACACTTTTTTTTTATCGTAACCAAATATGAAACTCTGACTATGAGTTTACAAGCGCAATTTTGGTCACGTTTGTTTGCAGATATGGGAAATATTGTTAGTGAATGGGAATTGTGATCCCTAATTAAGAAATAGAAAAAGCGATTAAAACATGGCGTAAGTCGTGTGAGTTACTTTGTTTATGTTTTGGGGCTTCGGGCAACTTATTTCTGGCTCTATATACTGTTTTCATCTAGTTCTTTCTTATCACTGGCAGTTTAATCTAGTCAGTAAGTCGCTGGACTTCAAACTGAACAACCGTGTTCAAATCTTCCTTCAGGCTTCTATTATTTTCATTTCCTGAAAACTGCAAGGGGTCTGGTTTTTAATAGTCAAGTTACTGAAAATTTCTAGGCAGTTATAGTTGACTAGCTTCTTCCGGAAATGAAAATTTAGGCTTAATTAATTGGTTCCTTACAAAGTACTATCATGTATAAATAAAACAACTGTGGCTTTAACAATGACATTATCTTTTGTCCCGACAATGTAAATTCTTGCAGTAATTTAATCAAGTAATGATGTATTTATTCCACTTAATAAGTTCTTATTAATGTACAATCAGTTTAAACCCTATTCATATTGGTAACATTTGCACTACGACTATTTATTATAGTTAACTAACATAACATACTTTCAACAACGTCAATAACCTTCAAACAGCTATATCATTAACTTGTCCTTTCCTATTTAACGGACTATCATGCCCCAAACTTAATGGATTCTCACGTTTGGTTATAGGCCCTGGCCGACACCTTCCCGCATCCTTTCCCCAAATGTATGCTGATCTATCTAAAAGGCCATAGATTAATTCAATTAAAAACGTAATGGGAAACTTTTCTAAACCTTTCTGTTTACTTTAAGGCCAAATACACTTTGCGCTTTAAAAAAAATGGTCAAGTAATGCATCGAATTTTTACCCCTCGGTGCGAAAAACTTTTGCTAATATATGAACGAAGCCTGACCAACATTACTTTGTTAGTCGAAATGGGTCTTCCTCATCTTCAACATAGTCAAGATCACGCGCGCCTGATTCCTCACTAATGCTTCGTTTTCTCTCCATCTTCCCTCTCGCCGCACCCCTGGACCAATCGCCATTACTAAGTCATATCACAAACAAATAAGTTACTGCAAATTTATTATTACTAAGACCCGCAGCGAATGATCCAGATTTTGCTCTAGTTACTTAACAAGAAGTTGGTAACTCAAATTATATTAGCAAGTGTATTCCAACTTGTAAGGAATTAAAACTAGGCTAAACGAACATCCTATTTGGATGATTAATGTTTCCTTTGAAAAATTGCGGCGAGACCTTTTCAACGACACTTCATTCACCTCTCTAACCCTAATAGTTGAAATATTAGTAGTACTTGAGTTGAAAGTCCCCCCCTCTGGAACTCGGGAATCGTCCCTGCAATATTTATAGTCTATACGAGCTTGAACTCGTCTCACCAAAAGCTTTCCAACGACACCTCAACCGCCTTCTTAGTGCTAGTAGTTAATGAGTTGAAAGTTGACAGATGGACACAGCAGTTCTATAAGGATTCTCTTCACTTACTGTTGAAGCCTAAATGCATTAATTAATCGAGCGTTCCTAGAGAATGAGTTCCAATCACAATTGCTAAGTTTTTTTATGGACATTATAATTTAATAAAGAGGAGGATGTTAAACTGGTTGAGACATTGTTAACTGAAAGCTTTTATATTGAAGGATACCATTGAAATGAATGAGTGAAGGAAAAGGAGGAAGAAGAAGACGATGAATGATACGAACAATCAATATAAGGAAATCGCTGCTCGCCAATAATACTGTCACAACTCAAAATTTGACAATTTTGAGTTATTTACATATTCGGACTTCTGAAACTACACTCTATCCAGCAATGTAAGTGCCATAATCATCTCTCTTGTACGAGTCATATGAGAGCACTAGTGTCAGTAATCCAGAACTCCAGTTAATTATCTGTATCCGTTGTTAACATTGGCACTGTTTTATATTAACACAATCTGACAATAATGAGGCTGGTCAGCAAGAGAAGATTTTGAAATGTAAAACTGTTTAAGCTGTTGCCATTCTTTCTTGCTTCTAAATATAACTTTAAACAAAACACAAAATCTTTCAATTGGAGCGTACAGAGAAAGAAGCGGAATGTGCACTAAAAAAATACTTGGTCTCTTAACAAGTACTACGCAATGACCGCTCATAAAGTTTCAATCCAAAGGCTAAAAAAATCACCAAGTTATAGTGGTTTTAAGAGTATGAAATACATGGGAGTAAATGGAAGAGTTGGACTTTAAAATCTGTTTTACAAGAAATCATTTTTCACGCGCACTCCCCTTTCTTTCCCTCCACGCTTCAATCGCGATTTTCTCAAAACTAACTTTTTTTAAGCTAGGCCAGTATTATTGCCGGACAGCGTTATGCTAAAACAAGAAGGAAAGCCCACGACGAAAAGGCAAAGTTTAATATTAAGAACCTGCCGTTAC
>JAGDQP010022069.1:2246-13371 GCA_022664845.1 Lepisma saccharinum
GCACTAGAACATTAATTTGGACTTAGTTCCAAACGCACTAGAACATTTCGTCAGTGAACTTGGACAATCTTCAACAGTGATTAAGTGCAACTACGTTAGGCATCTTAGCCATGAACAGTCATTCTAAGAAGAGACGTCCTTGTCATTCGTGACGCAAGTGCTGTTAGAATTTATATCCAATTGCTCCATTACAAAGTGCCAGAGACTATGAACAGTGAATATATTTTCTCCAACTTCAGTTCCTCCAAGCAGCTAGAAATTGTGAGTTGTGCTAGATCTTAATATGTCTGGTTCTGACTTCTGTATTCGGTCTCTGGAACACGGTTCGTATGTGCAGTCCCCTATTTTGTACTTGTTGAGTTGCTAAGTCTACTCAAGACCTTGAAGGTATATGCCTGTTACTCATAAATTGTATTCATGTGTTTAAGTCATACCTTGAATTAGCTCCTCTTAGATTTAGTGCTGACCGAGTGTCATAATTCGCTCTACCAAACTACGTCCCAAGTTCATCATTTAAATGAACAACTCAGTTAGTTATCACTAATGCCATAGACTAAATAATCAGAGACTTATCACGCCTACATATTTTCGTCTACTCTAAGGAGCACGTAATTTTGAAACCTGCCGCTAGATGACTCTGGCGACTACTTTCAGTTGCTGGTTCTTTCCAGTAGTAGCGATTAGAGCCACCAAACGGTAGGTTTCAAAAGCACGTACTCTTAAGCAAAAACCCATTAATTTTAGCGCAGATGAAAATAGGCAAGCATTATAAGTCTGTATAATTATTTGGTCTATGCTAATGCTTTCTTTAGACTTTAGATTTCCAATATCGTTACGATGGTAAGAATTATGGATGAAACTAACTTCGTTTACACTATAGAACTTGCTTTCGTAATTGTTATATGCAGTTTTCACAGGTGCTGCCATCTATTGAGTGTCACGAAACTAAATAAAAGTTTACACGGCATAGACATTTAAATTGCAAAATAATCAATTGATTCTAGCATAATATAATATTTTGCAGATTAGTTGTGTCAAGATTCTTCTATAATATTACAGCAATACTCACTACTAGCATATTTCGTTAGCTCGCGAAGTGACCCACATTTAACGCCTACCTTGCGTTTGGATTACTAACATACGAAGACAACCGTCGTAAGCTGGTTAAATTTGAAACCCGCGTTAAAAGTACGGCCATACCTGGACCATACTGTCAGCGTGCAAGCGAGCGAGCTACAAAAGTATATAAATCCTATACTTTTCAAATGAAGGTGCCCATACCGGACACGAGTGAGCGAGCGCAAAAAGTTGTCACAACGAATAACAAGGATGTTCTAATACGCCACTTACGGGTCGCGTCGACCTTCCTTCAATTATTTCCCGACTGATAGTTGGTCGGGCCGACGTCGGGGTTGGCATTTGGTTCTGGGAGGGTAACTGTTACTGTGAATAAAAAAAAAATGAATTTAAAAGTGAGAGATATCGTGCACCACCAAAAATGAGGGGTCGTAAGAAATTTTAGAAATCTTAAGCGTAGATTTAAACATTTTTTGGACTACGTAATAACGATAAGAAATACGATAAATCTTAAACACAAGCGGATGGGGTCGTAATCTGCTTATTTTTGCTTACAAGGGGGTAAGGAATCTAAAATAACTAAATATGTGTTTACATAATACTTGGACGTACCTTAAGTGATAACTCTTACATTGAAAGAACACTATATACACCATATCTAGAACCTACTTTTTCTATACATTTGCACATATCTCAGAAACGGCTAGGATTTCGACGATTCTGCCAGTGAAAACAAATGTTCAGATATTCATCTTGGTTGGTCAAGATCTGTTATCATCTTCTGTACAACTGTTTCTCAGATATGCGCTATTTACAGACTTCATTACGGTGCAGCCCTGTTACGGGCGGCCATATTGACCACCATCTTGAATGTTCGTTCTTGTAATAACTCACTTGTTGTTAAAGTAAGCGAAGCCCCAAAAATATTATATTTGAGGCAGGAAACTACAGCTAGAACTTGTAGTTACTGTTCCATCGATAATATACAATTTCTGATGCCCATATTCCTCTCTGTGTATTTGCACATATTCCCAAAATGACTGTGATTTTGACGATCTTATAGATGAAAACAAACATTCAGAAATTAATCCTGGTTAGGATAAGCTCTCATCTTTTTCTCGGTATCTAGTTTTAAAATGTTTAGTTTATTGCGTTCTTTTACATGGTGGCGTTACGACTTCTTTACCACTTGTCCGTGATAAACTTATCACACAAAACATGATTAAAATTATGATATCTACAACTGTTTCTGAGCTATGCACTCTGACAGACGTTCATTTAGCCTACCCATTTTTAGGACAGCCATATTAGTCACTATCTTGGATGGCCAGCAGTGAGGCTACTTCTGTCACCTGCTAACATTAAAAAAAACAGATTTATGAAGATAAAACTTCTAAAAAATGTCGTTAGTTTCTGGAGCGGGGAAGAGGGGACATTTAATCCCGAACTAAAAGCTGTAATTTCACCTGTGTTTGAATATTATTCTCCTATTTTGTCCGTGACTTCCTCCTTACATTTACTAAAATGTTATTCAGTTGTACACTTAGACATTACCCACATAGCAAAATGACGTCCCAGGGATATCTGACGGATCTCCTGGCAGGATATCGGGACATCCGTAGGACGTCCTGTTTAAGTCCCGTTTACATCCATGGGACGTCTAGTTATAATTAATCCTTCGTATAACTATACGAAGGCATATCCTTCGTATAGTTATAATTAATTAAATAATAATAATAGTAAGGTCGATTTAATTTATAGAAATTCCAGGTAGGTAATCCCGCGCGGCTTTCCGGGGGACATCCAGGGGACCTCCATACGGGATGAACTGTTTGTATTGCCCACAGAGTTATCCCACGGACGTCCTTAGGACATCGCTATGGGAGCAGGACCATTCTGACGGTAATGGGATCTAAATGGGACGTCCCAGGGACGTACTCTGCTATGTGGGTAGTTTACGTAGGGTTCTATAATTACGCTAATTATGTAATGAAACCATCACGAAAATATTTAATCAATTTATAAGCACCGTACAATAGTTCAGATGGTGTTTATTTACAGAATACTGTAAAGCAGACACATTGCCATATGCTCGCCGACCTTCAGATCTATTCGGTACATGCACAATGCATACATATTTTATGGAATATTCAGAAACCTGGACACTGTATCAATAATTCAATGATTTCTGCTGAATGGGTTTCCTCAATCAACTTCTACCTATCTAGTCCCATGTTTTCACACAATTCCAATTTAGTTATTCATTTCCTATTCCAGAGCGTTTGTTCTAGCCACAATAGGTATTAACACAGTACGTTTGAATGTATAACAAATCACATGCCGAATTAAAATAGAGCTTCATATTATTGCTGTTCATTTCGTAGTTAGAGAGACGTTTAAATATTTAGTTTTCCTAATTCTTTGTCAAAAGGACCTGTAAAAATCTCATTGCTCATGTAACCAATGGTTTAAAAGGAAAATAGGGGTCCTTTGTTATATGCTGAGTCTTTTCTTTACTAATTCAAATTACCATATATGAGAGGGACAGAGAGAGGGGGGGGGGGAGGAGAGAGATACTGTGTATGTGTCGGCTGTTGTGTGTATTAAAAATTGGCATATATACTGTATTATCAATGAAGGAAGCTTTAGACAATGGTTCTTTGATATGTATATGCAGGAGTATAATATAAATAAGCATTCAAGGTGAAAAGTAAAAAAAGGGGGAAAAAAGTATTAAATAAAGTGAAGACAATAAAAGAAAAGGCAAATTGGAAACAAAATAGAAAAACAAAATGATATAGAAATAAAGATCAACACTGGCTCTTCTCCGAAGTGTAAATGGATTCAAAGAAAATTAGAATGATACAAACAAGTGCAAAGAACATCTTTAAAAATATGCATTGGAAAATGTATTAAAAGTTAAAAATAAAAACGAAATGGTTAAGGGCCCTCTTTGCGCCCGACATTTTTCAAAATATTTCAAAAACTAAAAGCAGTATCCAAAATGTTAGAACATAGCACATTAGAACTTACCAATTACTATGAAATACAATAAACACCGATCTCGAGATCTTGTCCACTGATGAGTGATACGTTTTCAATGATTATGACGCCATTATTTTTTTTTTGAAGTCTCAGTACTCATCAATCGACAAGATCTCGAGATCGCTGTCCATTGTATTCCATAGTAATTGGGAAGTATTAGTGCGCTATGTTCTAAAAATTTTGTTAATGCTCTTAGATTTTGAAATATTTTGAAAAGTGTTTAAAAAAGTGAGGACGGGCTGGAGAAGGGCCCTTAAGAAAATTAATTCACTGCATATATTTTAAGACCTTCCTGAAGTCAGCGCAAAGTTAATACAGCACAAAGTCTGGTTAGCTGAACAATTGTACACTTAATGACCAAAGCATGAAACTTTCAGGATATGAAACACATACCGTAAGCAATATTCTCAGATGTGGAAACACTTTGTACTTGACCTCTGTTGACCTTGAAAGGTCATTGACCTTAGCGCATATCAGGATTGAACATCTATTTAGTTGAAAGCAGTGACACATTGACTGATCAAAATTCTAACCTACTTCCAAATGTGCTAGAAACTTTCAATTTCGTATGAAGGTTACTGATCAAGAGTAGATTACGAGAAGAATCCGAAACATTGAACAAGTCGCCATCTTGGATTCAATATAGCCGTCTGAACTTTATATGTCGAAAGTATTCCCAGCCCGAATCGCTGGAGCTAGAGAAACGAAATTTGGTATAAAGGTGTATTGTCAATAGTATGTTACCAGAAAATTCCAAAAGGTTCAAAAAGTCTCCATCTTGAATCCAAAATGGCCGCCATCGTGAACTTTCTTCTATATCTTCCTATTTCTTGGAACATTTTGACCAAACCAAGTAATTGGCATAAAATTTAACCGTCATGATTAAGTAACGATAAAGGGGCGCATCCCCCACAGGGAGTCTGGGGCGGAGTCCCTAGCGAAGCCAAGCGAGTTTCAAATCTTGAAACATATAAATAAAAAACAAAAACAAGTGACATTCAGTTGTATTAAATAATAACAAAGAAACATTAGTATAGAAAAGTAGTGTATTTATTGTATTCCTGAACTACAACACAGTACGTAAATGTGTAATGTGGATTGCAAAGTGAATGGATGTCATGGTCTGCTTATCATGCTAGCAAACAAGAAAAGATTATCCCTCCTCCAGCAGTGAATGCTCTAATACCTTTATATATTGAAAGTTCAAACTCAGTGGCAATGATACGCCACTGTATGCATGTTGTGAAAGCAGCTATTCATCACCTAAACCCAGGCCAAATTCCACTCTTGACAATTGACCAACCCCTCTACACCATTGGGAAGAAAATTCAGTGGACGTGGCCAATGGAGAAGATCATTATGTAATTCTGTTCGGTGGTCTTCACGTTGAGATAACCATTTTAAATCGGGGAATGGCTAAAAGATAGCGGATGGATTACAGCTCTAGTGACACCTGATATTGTAACTTCTGGGAGAGCTGATTCTTTAATTCAATCTAATCATATCAGCAGAACTCGTCGAGTGCATCAGGTCACAGTTCCTGCCTTGAATTACTTGCGTCGTGAAGCTTACAATAAGCATAATGTACAACAGATAAACCTTGTATCCTTTCATGAATGGTTGCAACAAAGAACTGGGGGAAATGTAAATTTGGACTTCTGGCTCAAAATACTATCACTGGAAGTCCTCGTCCTTCTCTATGTGAGGTCATGCGAGAAGACAACTTTAAGTTGTATGTAGAGATCCTTACACAATTGCTTCCTTGGATGTTTGCGTTGGATCACACTCATTACTCCAGGTGTCTCTCGGTACATGTGCGCGAGTTTATGGTTCTTTATGATAAACACCCAGTTATTCATGCAGAATCTACGTCTGGTAATTTTGTTGTGCATAAAACAAACAAAACATTCTCATGCATGGATATCAATCAGTGCCATGAACAGAACAACGCAGCAATAAAAGCTTCAGGAGGAGCAGTTGATCTGACGGAAAATCCTGGGACATTACGTCGTTGGGTGATAATTGGACCTGAAATTGTTAGAATGACTGAAGAATTCGAGAACCACTGTTCCCCAAAACAGCAGTCAGTTTCGGACAGGGAACAACAACACAATGACCAATTACCTATTGTGCAAAATGATTTCCTGAAAGATGTCTACTTCATAACCGAAGTAATGAAGAATATGGGGAACCCATTCTTGGAGCTAAGCAAATATCTTTTGGTGCTCGATGCAGAGGTAGTTATGGACGAATCAGTTGCAAGCACTGTCAGAAAAGTTGCCTCCGTGGGTACGAAACAATACGAGACCTTCGTGGAAGAACGGTTGATTAACCGAACAAAACCACTCACTGACACAATTCATAATAACAAACTTCCACTCCTCAGCACACCTCAACTGAAAGCAAAATCTAAACAGAAGTTAAAACTTGAAGCACTGAAAAAATGATTGCGCTCTCTTCTCTTGGCTGTACATATGTACATATCTTTCCAAACACGTGAGGGAGCCATAGTGCTGTTACCGCCTATACAATTCATTTTATCTTAACGTGAGGGAGATTAGGATCAGTTTTTCAGACACTAAAACCAGGTCACGCCAACCCCACTCCCTTTCACAAGGTGACCACAAGGATTAGGGAGTATAGGATTAGCCTAGTCCTTGGTTGTAGTTCATCTGCCTACCTGAAGATGACACGACTATAGTTCGACAGTACTCCCATCTATAGTTACGTTCAACTCCCTTCAGCTGGCGGTCCTATAACTCCCTAGTCCTTGGTGGCAATTTGAGAATTGGCATGAAGTCAGATCTTTTAAGCTATATTGTGCCAGAGGATACTTTTTCAGTAGACTTGCCTCTTGTAGATGCTGTGTTCACAAACGGAGCTGCGGTTGTCCAAATGCGAAAGCATTCAAAGAATATTAAGATAATATGTTCGTGCCTTACGTAAGTAAACACTCAGTTAACAAACGCAAAGCTGTAGATATAGTTTTTGATATGTACAGATCAAACAGCTTAAAAACTACAGTCAGACATAACAGAGGTAGAGGTGTGAGAAAAAAAGTAGGGCCAAATACTTTGGTACCGAGGAACTGGAAAGATTACCGTAGACGAAAATAAAACCGAACTCTTTCAATATCTATCTGAACAAGTTATAAATATACCAATACATAACGGCAAGGCAGTCTATGCAACACACGGAAATACAGTGCTCTGTGTTCCAGCGTGGTCTAATGTAAGTAAATTATCTCCTTGCTCTCAAGAGGAAGCTGACACACGTCTGTTTCTTCATGTGTCAGATGCTGTACAGAAGGGTAGCAAAAATGGTAGGCGTAGTTAACCTAACCTAACCTAACCTACAACCGATGTAGTTGTTTTGGCTTTAGTCTTATTTCTAAAATCAAACCTGAGGAAAGCTGGATAGAATTGAAGTTGGATCGAATTTCAGGCACATTCCTATTCATGATTTGGTGGCAATTTTGGATCCAAGAATTGTCAATACCTTTCCAGTGTTTTCATGCTTTCACCGGCTCAGACACTACCACATCTGTATTCTGTGGAAGAGGAATGAAAACAGGATAGTGAAGAAGTTAGCATAAAGATTGTGCACTTCTAAAAAAAAGGTGAAACTTTCAGGGATACTTGTTCACACTTGCTAAAACAAATGGAGAGGTAAGGCCCAAAGTTTGCTGCAGCCATATTGGAAAATAACCGCCATATTTAAAAACATTGAAATATATATATATACATATAATTTCAAAATTTTTATTTTAAATTTATTTCATCATAGATCATCTGTGCTACTGTGGATATAATATAAAGACACTAAAAGTAACTAAAAGAAGCGCGAGTAATATGTTTTACATGGATTACAAGCAATAGATAACAAAAAGTAGGTGGTGCGTCGCGAATTTTTAACTTCACATATGGTCCAATATGAACAGACGCAGGTAATTGACATGTATTTCTTTTGCAGCTTTTGCAGCAGTAAAGGGCATTTTAATACAATATGTGCTAGCTATTAAAATGGCATTTTTTTTCGTATGCAGTGGTCTGCGATCATCAAAGAATTACTCATTCAATCATGTGATTACAGTTTTCAGATATGGGTTATTTCCTCAGCGGAATGTATTGTGGTTATGTAATAGAATCGTACCTTTTGCTCAAGATTTTATGTATTTTTTGTTTTGATTTGATGTTTATGTTACTTATGAAATTTTAGAAAGGCATCAACAAAGTACTTTCTTTTGTTTCAGGTATCACTAAATGAATTGGAATAGTCATGGAGTGAAAATTTAAAATTGTAGACGTGAAAGCTCTTCCTACTAAGAAGCAAAGGACAGTTAACTGGGAATTGTGTATATTTTGTCAGCAAAACATGAAGGAAAGTCTTACGTGCCCTGCAAACAAAACAAGAACAGGAGAAGGTTATAAAACCCTAACATCGGAATTAGAAAAGTTCCAAGAAGCTGAATTGTTGCCTAGTGACATAACTTTCAATGTTCTAAGTAAATGGATCATTACTAGATCACCTCTCAAAAAATTCTGCGGAATTTCATAAGAACTGCCGTGCATAGTTTACTAATTACAAACTGAATCGACTGTTGCAAGCTAAAAGTAGACAAACAAATAGTGAAGCAGCGTCTGCATCTAGCCATTTTACTAGGTCAAAAAGTGAGACTGCAAGTTACATCAAGCAATATTTTTTGTGAGAGTGAGGAAGGTGTACTTCATGCAGTTACAACCAAGCATTTATGCGACAAAATTTCTTCATTTGCTACTGCTCTTCAACACCAGAAGATTCTAGCAAAAGTATGTGAAGGGGACTTAATTGCAATTGAAGCACAATATCACATGGAATGCTTGAATAGATTCTTTAATAAGAAGCGTTCTTTAGATAGGGTACAAACAAGTCAATCTAACAGTGACAGAGAAACATTTGCCATTGGATTTGCCGAACTGACATCGTGTGTTCAGGATGTGATTATTAACAGTGCAGTGATTCCTATATTTAAATTAAAAAGCTTAATCGAACTGTTTGAAAGTCGTATGGAACAACTGACCGGGGAAAAGATAAAAGCACATTCAACTCGTATCAAAGACAAACTCCTTGAGGCAATTCCTGATCTGACTGCTTGCAACAAAGGTAGAGATGTTCTGATCACTTTGAAAGAGGGAATGGGTGAAGCAGTACACAAAGCTTGTGAATTTGATGTGGAATGTGATATCATGAATGCTACCAAACTAATTAGGAAAATACGATCACAAACTTTTGACACGCATTCAGACAAAGTTTGTCCATTGGATAAGATATCCCAAGTAAGAGTGTCTCCCCTACTTTACTGTCATTGATAAAGATCCTTTTGTATGGCCCAAACAGTCAACAGCAATTTGATAACAATGCTCAGCAAGAGGCGTTAACAATTGCTCAACTCATTAGCTACAACATGAGAACTAATCCCCCTTCCAGTGATAAGCTGCGTCACGAACGGTGTAGAGAAACACTATTTCCCATTTACATAGCCATGATGATACTCCCTAAAACAAGAAAGAAGGATCTAGTGGACAAGCTACACACGTTCGGAATAGGAATATTTGCTGTTTGTGTACAATTGCTTCTGGTAGAGCTCAATCTTATATCAAAGTGCATCATATTACAAGGACTAGGTATGCACATGAGATGACGTTATGTGCCCTGTTTGTCTTCAGAAAACAAACTTATGCTCAATATATTAATGAGCATGAAGAAAAATATGGTACTGGTGAGCCTCTTCTGTTTGAGGAATGGTGTAAAGTCAATTGTGGAAGAATCCCAAATTTTGCATATTGGAGTACAGTGATGGAACTAGAAGACTCGCTTTTGGAATTCTTGACATCAATCCGAAGCTCCAACTTTGATCTCTATGTGAACTGTCTGACAAGACTGAATCCTTTATTGTTTTTCATTTAACCAAAAAACCTTTGCCAGGTGGCTTCCAGTGCATTTGCGTGACATGAAAAATCTGCCAGAGATGCACCCCAGAATTTATGAGGAGTTTTTAGCACGGAAGTTTGCTGCTAACATTACCGGGAAACTAAGCGCATGAACAGTGTAATGCTCACGTTAAAGGGGATGGAGGTGCAGTGGGATTAACAGAAAACCCAGATGCTTTGAGGCGATGGATGGTAGCTGGTTCTGAAGTAGCAAGATCGATACAGCAATTCGAAGAAGGGTTTAAAAAATCTAACACAACCTCAAAGGAACACCGTGAATGCTCATCAAAAACCCAGTCTTTATTTTTCACACACGTAAAGACTTTGATAAAAAACTATTGAAGATTTAGGCAATTCATTTGAAGACAGCAGCCAAAACCTCCGAAATGTACATAATAAAGTCATTGTCTCTCAAACCGGAATCGCGGACTTAAGAGAAATAAGAGACCTTGCAATGCATCAATTTAAGGAATTTGTCAACGACAGACTTGAACAGCAAGTACTATCAATTGAAAAAAAAAATCGAACGCAATCAAGTAAGATTGTTCAAAACAAAAACTCCTGCCAAAAGCAAATCCTAATTGGCGATAAGAAGAGCAAGAAATGATACCTGCGTCTCCTCTAAATTATACAGGATGGTAAGGTTACGGACCGACAAACTTCGGGAGGTGATAGTACAGTGAAAAATAAAGAAAAAAATCCAGACAACGGGGGGGAAATTCCGAGAGGTTACGGAGCTACAGCCTGCCGAAAGCGTGGGAAAATGAACTTCAGAGCGGATTATTGCGAAGACGAAAAATCGGAGAGTAGGCGGTTGAGAGTAAATTAGAGGAAATCACACGCGGGCTATCCAAAAATGCATATTGGAAAATTATACAAGCAGGGCGCAAGGGATTCCCCAAAGGAGTAGGGGATTCCCAGAAAGTCTTCCAAGTAAAGATGGGTCGAAAGAACCACAAATGGGATGAGTTGCCAACAGGTAACAATAATTCATTGCCGGCACATCGATATCTCAACGATAATAAAAGTTATGA
>JAGDQP010022069.1:18371-30920 GCA_022664845.1 Lepisma saccharinum
TCATAACTTTTATTATCGTTGAGATATCGATGTGCCGGCAATGAATTGTTGTTACCTGTTGGCAACTCATCCCATTTGTGGTCCTCTCGACCTATCTTTACTTGCAAGACTTTCTGGGAATCCCCTACTTCCTTTGGAGAATTCATTGCGCCCTGCTCGTAGCATTTTCCAATATGCATTTTTGGATAGTCCGGGTGTGAACTTCCTCTAATTTACTCTCAACCGCCTACTCTGCAATTTTTCGTTTTCGCAATAATCCGCTCTGAAGTTCATTTTCCCACGCTTTCGGCAGGCTGTAGCTCCGTAACGTC
Source organism: Lepisma saccharinum (assembly GCA_022664845.1). Taxonomy (NCBI): domain Eukaryota; kingdom Metazoa; phylum Arthropoda; class Insecta; order Zygentoma; family Lepismatidae; genus Lepisma; species Lepisma saccharinum. Next base: position 18,683 of record JAGDQP010022069.1, read on the forward strand.
TCGGAATTTCCTCCCCGCCCCTTGCCTGGACTTTTTTTCTTTATTTTTCACTGTACTACTCGTATCACCTCCCGAAGTTTGTCGGTCCGTAACCTTACCACCCTGTATATCTGGTATCAGCAGTGAGGTTCTGATCTTGACGATTTTTTAGACATGAAACCCAGCTGTTTCCTCCTTCTTTGCCAGTCTGTGGGTGCCTTCGAAAAACTAAGAAATCCGATCTTCTTCAGTGTTTCAGACTATCCGAGTGACAAACCTTCGGCATCATGTGTCATACTGGATGGCCCAGCCTTAGTCCACATGATACTTCCTGGAGATGCCAAGACTTTTGATGAGTACGCAGAGAGATTTGCCAGCATAGTTCTTCACGAATGGGATAGTGTAAACAGAATTGACATTGTCTGGGATAACTACAAATCTGACAGTTTGAAAGCTGAGACCAGGATGTATAGGGGTACTGGCTTAAGACGAAAAGTTTTGGGTAATACGCCTGTGTCTAGAAATTGGAAAAACATTTTGTGCAATGATGAGAACAAAAAAGAACATTTTGACCTACTTGCAGCTAAACTCGTATCTCGAGTCGGCAAAGAAGTTGTGACTACGAAAGGAAAAGCGATATTATGCAATACACCATTATGTAACCATGAAAATCTCCATCCATGTAGTCAAGAGGAAGCGTAAACAAGAATTTTGCTTCATGCCAAGGAGGCGTGTCAAGCTGGACAAATCTGTCGTCATTCGAACAGTGGACACTGATATTGTGGTGTATTCTTTGGCAACATTTAATAAACTGAAAGCAGACTTCTTGTGGATTGCATTTGGCACAGGGAAGAATTATGAGTACATCCTAATTAATCTAGTGTTTACCAAGCTTGAAATCAATAAAGCTACTTCCCCTCCATTTTTTCATGCATTGTCTGGTTGTGATACAACTTTCTCGTTTGTTGGTTATGGCTGGGAAACAGAAAAATCTCCCGGATATCAGGCAGACATTCCAGATTTTGTCCCAGCAACCTGCAGATATTGAGATTTTTATGGACGACGTTGAAAAATTTATTGTTTTGATGTACGATAAGTCATCATATCACAGCTTAGTTAACGAGTGTAGGAAAGAACTCTTTACAAAGAAAGGACGTTCAATGGAAATAATACCACCAACAAAAGCAGCTTTATTTCAACTGTCCTGAGGAGTGCTTCAGGCTGGCTAATGTTGGGGATAGTGTTTGGTTAAACAACCTATCTTACCTGATCCAGGCCTTTGGGGTTGGCACAGAAATGAAAAGGCAAGCTGGGAGCCAACATGGGCAACTCTTCCTGAAGCAGCTCTTGTATGTATTGAATTATTCAGGTGTTCTTGCAAAAACTGCAGCACCACTCGTTGCAAGTGCAAAAGTTCATGGATGCAATGTACAATGCTTTGCAAGTGTACTGACTGAAAATGGAGGTGAACAATTCGAACTTCCTACTGGTGTTGACAGTAGTGACGATGACTTCGACGGCATTGAGACTGACAGTTAGTGTAGTTTGTTACACGATATTCGTTTTACCTTTATTTTAAAGTTTAAATCTCTAATACTTCTTCCTGTTTTCTCTCTAACGTGTCAGATAGGAGCAAAGCAGTTTGCTGTGTCAAAGGAAAAACATCGATGAAGTACTATTTTAATGCAAAATTAAATGAAACACAAACAAATAAAATGTTATAATTAATTTCGTTTCGTACCTCCTGCTGAGTAATCTGTTTCATTTGTAATAATACAGCCTGAAACAATTATAGGTTCACTGGTATATGTTAGTTTTCAGTGAAAGACGACAACTGCGTATGGGGGGGTCTTTTAAAACGATGCTAGAACAGTAGTTGCTATCTCCTCATTGTCTTTGGTTGCCTACTACGTGCCCTACATTGCCAGTTTCTTGCAATTTGGCAATCACGTACGAGACCGTGATGTACGATACTGGATGTCCGTCTGGAGGTTGTCTGTTATTCTCTGTAATGTCTCTGGAAATGCGTTCCCCAGATATTAGGATGATGTCTATTTGTTGTTCCTTTGTCAGATGTCTTAGTTCACCAGCAATAATAAGAGATTCCGTTGGTACAGATAAAACTTTAGTAAAACTTTAGATGCTAATAACTTGCAAACCATAAAATATATTAAAACAACAATTACACCTTTGGATTCTTGAGCTCACACCGGTGTTATTTGATATGTGACATATCTTCCCTTTCATTTCATTTTGAACTTACATTCAAGGTGGCGGATTTCAAAATGGCGCCTTTCAAGATGGCAGCCATGTACCCTAAATGTTGCGCATCCTATTTACTACTATCTCCCGTTAATAAATTTCACATTTGTGTGTCAGGTTTCAAAATAAAAGGATGTCAAAAGACATTTGACCCACCCTAATGTATATTTGTATGATTATAAACAGTAAATTGAAAAGTGGCGGCCTTGATCTTTGGGCCCTACCTAAAAATCACTTTGGAGCATGTATAGATTACAAAGAAAAATTGTCATATTTTTTTTTTCCAGAAATGCACAATTCTTACAGAATTTCCAACTTAACCACCACACTAGAAAGCTTTCCCTAAAGTAATTGATGCTTTTGAGGAGTTACTTCAGATGCTAGAAGTGTCAGTGAAGCCTCTTTGGAAAAGTTAGAACGCTTTGTGGTTCTCATGTATAACATGACAAGTGACTGTAATGAAGTTAATGAAGCAAGAAAGTAGATAGTCTCAAAGAAGTACACGACGCTTGAAAATATTCCCCCAACACAAGATGCTCTGAAGTTGAACATAAAGCGTGTTTTGTTCCAGGCAAACATCTGGAATCAAGCCTTAGTTCTCGACCCACATCTACCAAGCCCAATGGATATATGAACAGATGAGATGGCAAAAACAATAGACAACGCTATCAGAAATTTCGCAATCTAGTTACGAATTGTTACACTACTCATGCAGAAATCGGCGTCTTGCACGTTGTAAATGTCGGAACGTGATATTGAAATGCACAGCATTATGTGCGTGTTCAGGTGACTGTAATAATTCGTTTATGGAGACTAATACTTAGTTTCATATGCCTATACATTCCACATTGCACGTTTACGTACTGTATTGTAGTTCAGGAATACAGTAAATACACTATTTTACTACACTAGTGTCTCTTTGTTACTATTTAATACAACTGAATGTCACTTGTTTTTGTTTTTCATATATATGTTTCAAGATATGTAACTGGCTTGACTTGGCTTCGCTAGGGACTCCGCTCCAGCCTCCCTGTGGGGGAATGCGCCCCTTTATCGTTTCTTAGACTCATGACGGTTAAATTTTATGCCAATTACTTGGTTTGGTCAAAATGTTCTAAGAAATAGGAGGATATAGAAGAAAGTTCACGATGGCGGCCATTTTGGATTCAAAATTGAGACTTTTTGAACCTTTTGGAATTTTCTGGTAACATACTATTGACAATACACCTTTATACCAAATTTCGTTTCTCTAGCTCCAGCGATTCGGGCTGGGAATACTTTCGACATATAAAGTTCAGACGGCTATATTGAATCCAAGATGGCGACTTGTTCAATGTTTCGGATTCTTCTCGTAATCTACTCTTGATCAGTAACCTTCATACGAAATTGAAAGTTTCTAGCACATTTGGAAGTAGGTTAGAATTTTGATCAGTCAGTGTGTCACTGCTTTCAACTAAATAGATGTTCAATTCTGACATGCGCTAAGGTCAATGACCTTTCAAGGTCAACAGAGGTCAAGCACAAAGTATTTTCACATCTGAGAATATTGCTCACGGTATGTGTTTCATATCCTGAAAGTTTCATGCTTTGGTCATTAAGTGCACAATTCTTAAAATATTTAGAGCTAATCCGCTCAACTAAATAGTCTACGTTGTTTTCGTGCGTGCGTTTCGTGAACTCTTTCCACAGTTCAGTTCACATGAGTGTTACCATTGTATTTCTTTACTCAACTCATTTCTTTAAATGAGGGTTATCATTGTTTTCCCCCTTGTCCATTTACTTTTTACTTCTAGTGCGTTCTTTAAAAGGGGATATAGTCTACTTAAAATCGCCAAGACTCCTAGGGTCTTTTGATAGCATCAGACACAAACATTCATTTTTATAAAATAGTTGGAAACACTGATAAATGGGAATACCGAGAGCAATATTCTATTTTGTAGAATAATTTTTATGCTAAATTTCATGCGGATACACCCAACGGTATGGAATCAATTAAAGAAAAAAGTTTTTGAAATAGGTGTTCGGAGACGAGGACACTCAAAATATTATCTTATTCTGTCTAATAATATTTATGCCAAGTTTTGGTGCTGTTATATCTAACGTCATGCAAGCAGTTTGAAAAGTTGAAGTTTATAGAAAATATGTTGGCAACACTGTCAATTATAGTGCTTGGGAACGGAGACACACACAGAATTTTTCCATTGTGTCGAATAAAGTTTATACCAATTTTGGTGCAGATAGGTCTAACAGAATGGTATCAACTTGAACTTTTCAACTTTAAAAGTGGGTTAGCAGCACTGACCTACTTTAATATTCAAGACGGTTCTAACGGTTCTGAACTAGTGTGGCCACGATCTTTTCAACAACACATCAACCACATCTAGTGGTTCCTGAGATTTATTTTTTGGACACGGACGAAAGGATGGCCGGGCGGGATTAAAAGGTCCCTTTTTGTTAGCTACGCTATAAAAGAACTTCAAATGCACGCATTTTCTCATTTTGAAGTTTAACATTGTAGCTAATCAAACTGGTTCTTTATGTACAACCGAGAATTCACATGTATCTGTCAGAATTGTGTAACTGCTAAATCAAGATAGCAATTGTTAGAAAAATAGTTTTTTCTGTCTTTCCTACGTGTGGTGAATATACTCCAACACAACAACCACGAGAAAGACATCTACAAATCCCAGTTGGGATCAGCACATCGCTGCAGCTAATCAAGACATACATAAACATGTATTTTTAAGTTGATTTAAAATGGAAACTATTCATGCTTAACAATTTAACACACGGCCACAGGATACAAGAGGAATTTATTATTTGTCATAGAGATTTTGGATCCTCATGGCTAAAGAGTAATTATTTGAGTGAAATTTTAAAACCAACGATAGGCTTCAATATCTGTAATCGTATTCCAGATCAGGGATTGCGCCAAAAGTTTCGGTTCGGGGGTGTAAAGTCAGAATTTGGTGTAAGTTTAGTTTTTCAATGTTTCTATCGATTTTTTTTACCGTAAAAATTTTTAATTTGGGGGTGACACCTCCACATGAGGGTGAGTCTGGCAGAATCACTGTTCCAGATCCTCACCACCGACACAAAGAATGAACCAACTACTTCTCTAACTTTGGGACGTGAGACATTACACTTTTCATTTGCGTGAGTCGATTAAAAATTAGCTCTATCTGTAAGCTTGTGGTATAGATAAAGAGACAATGGTCCAACTAAAGGTGATGTCATCCCACTTGTTCAAAGAAAGGAAATGAACCATCTGTCTGATTGGGTGAGACGATATAAATAATCAAAGTTAGAAATATAACTTTGATTTCATTATTAAATTTACTAGTGTCCAATATCAACTAAAGCGTGTGTGCTACTTCAGATGCAAATTTGATTTTCGGATTTAAATTTATACATAATATGTAACTGTTAAGTTCATATTATGATGTAGCTTGGGCTGCTTTTATGAGAGGATAAAGAATGTATGTGCGGCCGCACAGCTAGCATTAAAATTGAGTTGCAATGTCCCAGCCATGCCATTTCCCTAGTTAAAATTTGTCGATTTGGCCACTGTAACGACAAAATTTCATTTGTAAGCACTTTGGAACGTAGATAACCGAACTTCAAGTCTTCTGACCATTACGTCTAAAGGTCCCTCACGGTTTTAAGAGGTTATCTGCGCAAAATCTAATAAAGATAGGAACTTACGAATTCCCGATCGTCAATTCCGAAAGTTTCTTTAGCACAGAGCCCCAGCTGTGCGGGAGGAAGGGAGCAAGGATATATGTCCATCAAGACCAATTTAGGTACTGTTTAACTACCAATTCAAAACATTATGTTGTGCAAGGTTCAAACGCTAGTGTCAATTATATGTTTGATAGTAGTATTTGTTCGTTTGGTGAAATTAAATTCCGAAAGCCAAACGACAGGATTCCTACCAGATCATTTTTTACCAGCAGAGGACAGTAAAGTGAAAACAGAGGACAACTGTGGATTTTTTCATCTTCCAGCGAAGGACAACTAAGTTAAGATTGGTAGACAACTACGGCTAACTTTCATTGAAGATCCGATAAAGGAACACTGAAGAATTTCTTACTTTCAAATTTCCGTTTTACAAAAATATGTTACGTAAAATTTTACATTTTTATTGTATCTTTTAATCAAGTAATAACATTTAAAACGAAAATGGAAAGTGGGTACCAAATGTAGAACCATTTTCTTGATATTTCAGTAGCGAACATTTTAATAAAATTAGGAATTAGGAATACAGTAGTACGCGTATGTTTAACTCGAATCATTCCTTTTATCTGTCCGGAATAAGTATACAAATGTGAATTCCACAACGTTAGTTTCACTGCAAATGTGTTGGACAGTTTAAATGAGAAATTTAGGTGTCAAACGAATTCATGAAAATGTAATATGGACATTCATTCACAAAATAAAAAAATAAAAATACTGTGAATTGAGCAGAATTCAATTGAATGAAACAGAACACATACTTTTTAACCTGGTTGCTACAGAACGAGGGACATTTCAGGATGTTTAGAAAAGGAGAGAGGACAGGATGACAAGGCGAAAAAAGGAGGATATGTCATCCGCAAGTAGGACGTCTGGTAACCCTGCAATAGGGCATTTAGGACATACTGCATTGTTTCTATTCAACTAATTTTCCACGCTAAGTCAAACCGAATGGAAAAGTTGTATACTTTCTCAACTATCACAGATCAGAAATAAAAGTCAGCTTTGTATTCCGTTCAGGAAAAAAAAACGACAATTATACTTTATCCTGGTTGGAAAGCCGGATGGAAAGAAACCGTTGGGAAGAACCAGACGTTGTTGGGAGGACAATATTAGAAGATATCATTCGAGAAGTAGGTGTACGTGATGGAAACTGGCTTGATGTTGCCCAGGACAGAATCTAATGGCGTACGTTTGTTACTGCGGCGATAAACTTGCGAGTTCCGTTAGTTAGTTTGTTTGTTTCTATTCCGTTCATGATAATTTCACAAAATAATTCTTCACTTTATGAAATAATCATTAAAATGGTTTTCTAAAGAGAAAGTTTTTAATTGCTGAAGGCTTTTCTCAGAAGTTGACTTTCAAATTAAATATTTCTTTATGGTAATAAGTATTAATTGTAAAGCGAAATCCGAAAGTAATTTTAGTTTTCAAAACTATAAATCCATTGAATTGAAACTAACTAAACTTTCTGAGCGTTTCAATCAAAGTACGTGCATGTGTGAAAAGTTCGTAGTGATGTTTTCTTTTAAATTACCGACTGTTTTGCAAGTAGAATGGGCGATGAAATGTTATGCTACTCGCTCTGATCATACCATTCAAAAGACTTGAGCTTAAAGCATTTTGTGTGGAGAAATCTCCTACCGAGAAACAAAACAAAACTCAAGTCCCTTTATGCTTAGTTATGAACGGTAATAGTACTTGAGGGCAGAAGAATGAATGATCGAGGGATTTTTAGTAGATCATTAATAGTATTATCATTAGTGCCATACAAGAAGGAGAAGCTCCTTCAAAGCAATTGAAACTACGCCTTTTACATTCACTTCAGATTTCCAATTTCCTTTCTTCCTTCATATAGCACAAAAACTTATTTATTTTAATTCTTTTCCCCTCTTTTTAATAGTATTTTAATTGCATATTTAATGTACGAGGGTTGAACAAAAAGTACTGGTAACGTTGTTCCTAAACGCGGTAAAAAAAAACATAAACTGTATTTATTTTATCCTTACTCTAACATCATTTCCGCACATCCTTAGCTAGTCATTTAAGAAGTATATGGAATGTGATTAAGCAGTGTTTGTGTAGGGGGGTATCATGTCTTCTCTAAGATGAGTTTGAACGCTTTCTGCGCATGCGCGCCTATAATATGTCCACAGGCATATAGCGTACGAACGATATCCAATAAAATATCTTCAGACGCAATCGAAGAGCTTCGTTTTTGTTCGTGTTTTCCCGTTTCAAAATACTGTCGTCTGCTTCTCCAGAATCTGCGTAAAATGTGAAGATCAGACACGAAATAAATGCTACAACGTTGCCGCATCTACGTTCGGCAGTTTCTGCTCACTGTGGAATTGTTACAAATAACGTCATATCTCTACAAATAATGACGTAAGTGATGTCGGCTTAGCAAGTCACATTTGAATTAGTACCCAATACACCATTTGTGCAATTCTTATGGTTGATGAATGCAGATTAAAGGCTTTTCTATGCTTCCTCTATTAAGCCATATTCATTCCTTAGCAATTAAAATCCTTTCGTTGCAAAACCTGCTTATGTGGTACCCCTTCTCAATAGTAAACATTGCTCAAACGGATGTATTGTGTGCTACTTTGATTGTAATATTTCTAAGTCAACACCGCTTATGTCATTATTTTTAGAGATATGACGCCATATGGGAAGATGTCGCCTTAACTTTGAGCGTCTGTATCTATGAAACTAGGCATCGTTCAAAATGTATTCAAAGGAACTACTTTTCTTGTTTTGATGTGAATTATCACATCCCGGAATTTGTCTTACTTTTTAGGGACACACTATATATCCATTTACTATCTATCTTATCAGAGTTAAGCTATAAGCTAACCAAAATAATTAGAAATATCTAGTTCATATCACTAATATTTCTTTTCCTTACTTCGTAACGGAAAACTAAATTTTATTATGTCCAGAAGAGACATAGAATTATTTTTGCCGTTCCTGAATTAGTGAATTAAGTTTAAAACGTAACACAATTAGTTTTATAATTGTAGGCAATATAATAAACGCTCTGTTTTAATACTATAAAAGCCATCCTCTTCTATCTTAGAGACATAAAAGAAAAGAAAAATTGCATCTTAGATTCAATTAACAGAAGAGGATGAAATATTAACATTAATTACAAATGACAAAGGATAATCTAGTTATTAATGAAGAAACGAAAAAAAGAAAAAAAAAGGAAAATAAAGATTCTTTTTTTGCATTATTAAATATTTCCCAGAAGTCTCTACCTGTATTTCTTCTTAAAGGAAGTCAAGGAAACCTTCCTCCTAGTAAGGTTTTCTTTTCGATTTTTCTTAAGAAGAGAGGATGAAAAATATGATGGAGATGAATTGTTCTTCAGTTGTTTTTCCAGGAGGAAATGATGAAGAATTGGATATAAAAGTTTTCTCACTTTAGGAATATCTTTTTTCGCTTCGAAAGAACCTGGTTTCTTCCTCCCTATTTTCTAAGCTGTGAAGAAGGTAAACGAAGCATATTAGTGTTACCTTTCCTCTTGCATGCGTGTAGAACGGGGTGGGGATGGGGGGTAAGTGTAAGGATGAAGAAACACACCAAGGATGAAAGCAATAAAAATTAATGAAACAGATGAAAACTAAAACATGACTTCTTGAAATAATAAAGACAATTGTCTCATCCAATGTTAAATGAAACTAATAAAAAAAAAACACTTTTCAAGAGAGGAACATTGCTTTATTGTGTTAGTTTAAGCAGTGAATTGACAAAAGAACTCGTATGTGAACCCAGAGAACAACCGTTAACAAAGTTCCAAATTGTATGAACATATTTGTCGGGCGATCCGCTAATCGAAAGAACAAATGTAATACATATTTTTTGTACAGGATAAGCCAAATTCAGAATCAATATTCACAGAATAATTAGGCACATATGCAGCTGATAACTTATCAAGAACATTACGACTTAAATCAGACATCGCGTTCATCATTGAATCAAAACATTACAATCACTTAGTTTGTTAAAAGGAATCAAGTCAGTGACTTTGTGTGTTTTAGAACGCACTGTAAATCTGACTGTATTCAATTATTGTGATCGTAATACGGTCATTTGTAGTTCCTTTTAACATAGTTTGATGGAACATGCTCTTTTGCATAGATTCAAGGGAGAAAAAAAACGAAAAATAAACTATTTTGGCTTAGTTCCTTTCAACGTGGGAGAATTCAATTCTAAACATTTGGAGCCATTCTCATTTGTAAAACTGTTCGCCAAAACAAACACTAGCTTCCACTTCCTCGATAAGACAATGTATATTTGTAGTATGTGTGTGTTTTAGAAAAATGAGTGAAAAAGCCAAGTTCGAAGCCATTAATAGATCTTCTTTTGTTCTCGTTATCGAAAAATCCTAAGGATATTTATTATCCTTGCACTTTCTTTTCGAACATGTTACCAACTTCCTTAAGGTTTCGCTTATCACACAAACGATTAACCAACACATTCAACGTTCAAATCTTCCCTCAAGGAAAATTTACCAACTTGTGTTGAATTCAGTTCTACAAACGTTTTGCTTGTGGGAGGGAAAGTGAGGAGAAACTTGTACTCATTGGAGTAATGACTACATTTTCGAGATAAACATTCTTTGTGGTTTTCTAGAACTATCAGTTAACTAAATCTCCCAGGAGGGCAGGCCACTTGCGCTCAATCCCTATCTTCGCTCACTATGTTAATTACGTCACGTACAAGATATGCTCGCCATGTTGCCAAGTTGTCATCGTTTTCTTTCACTGCCTTTCTTTGACAGTTTCTTTTACATAATATTTGTTCGAAGCAAGATATTTGGGGCAATACGATCGTCTAGGGAAATGACTGCTAAATTTACATATTCTTTTAAGCGAGTTTCCTGTATCATCTTGTCAAATGAATATAAGAACCAGAAGTTTCTAAAAGAAGATTTTATTATTATTACTATTATCATCGCAATAATAACAAGTGAAGCAAGAATGTTTTTGCATTTTTGTGCAAGTGTAGTTATTTATGAATCAAAGGTCACGGATGTGTGCTTGAAATATATTTGCACTTGCTTTAAGCATATTGCAACAAATGGCCTTGGTATTCAGAAATTTCTGGAGAGAAATGCACTACAAAACCGTGCAGTAGTACATGCTCTTCCCTTGAGTGAGCGCACGCTTAAACAGTTGGATTTATGGAACAAAGTCTATGTTACATCATATAGCGCCACCACGCTCTGCGGACAGGATTTAACTTCCTTGCGTTTTTTTTCAATACACGCAAAATATAACATAGACGTTTGTTCGTGCATAAACTTCATGGAACACTATATCGAGAATGAAACACTCATACCTCGTATCTAGAATTCTTGTCATCCAAAGTTGTCGTTGTCTGATTATTGAAAAGGGGATATTTGGCGGAATTTTCCAGTTGAAACTTCGTAACAATTCAACGGTCAATTTTCCTTTTGGTTTGGGTTATTTGTTACAAAGTTTCGACTGGAAAGTCCACTAAAATTTTACCTTTTCAATAATTATGGATTATCAATGTTTCATCGTGAATATAAATTTTTAATAAGACAAAAACTAGAATATGTATCCAGTGTATGGAGCGATTTAACGCAAACGGTATGTAACAAAATCGAAACTGTACTAAGGTGTTTTCATTAGAGCGATCTATTTCAAATTTACATTATCATATTTTTCATATGACTATAATTATTGGTTAATAATTCGATTCGGTCTCATTGTCAGAAGCTACTTAAATCCCTTGAACATCAAGGTATCGAAAATGCATACATCAAGCTACTGCGAAACATTTATTCGACTGCCACGTCTGTCATTAGACTGCATCAAGACAGTGAAAAATTTAAAGTTGGAAAGGGAGTAAGGCAAGGAGATTCAATTTCTCCAAAACTGTTTTCTGCGGTCCTGGAGAGAGTGTTCCAGAATTTAAAATGGGATGAAGTTGGAATTGAAATTAATGGTGAATATCTTCATCACCTACGGTTCGCTGATGATATAGTCCCGTTTGCTTCAAGTGCAGAAGAACTACAAACCAGAATGGAAGAACTGAGTAACGAGAGTTCGAAAATAGGCCTTAAAACGAATTTAAGAAAAACAAAGGTCATATACAATCAACATGCTGCAAAAAGGGAAATAAAGATTCACGGAGAGACAATAGGCATAGTTGATGAGTATGTTTATCTAGGCCAACTCAAAACATCGAATGCAAAGTTGACTGATGAAATAAATAGAAGATGCAA
>JAGDQP010022070.1:0-30920 GCA_022664845.1 Lepisma saccharinum
GGAACTTGGCGCGAGGTGGCAAGGTTCATGATCCTCAAGCTATAAGAGTGGTGGGGATCATAAAACCCACTAAGTCCACCGCCACCAACCCTAAGGCTGTTGCCAGCTCGCGCCAAGTTCCTTTGTTCCTGTTACATGCTGTCACCAAGGAACTTGGCTCATCCGTCTCCCATTTCACACCTTTTTAGGGCTAAAGAACTTGGCTCCACTTTTTGCGCCTCTGGTGTTTTTGTTCAGATTTAGACATACGGAAACTTAAATGTTACGGATACCAATTTCCTAATTTGTGGTATAACGTAGATCATTTTCCATAATAGAAATGTTTTCATGTATCTCATTTATTGGTTTTCGATATATCCTAAATAAAGCTTTATATTACTTTAAAATTGTAATGTTTTTATCTCTATTTTTCTATCTAATCTAAACCCCAAATTAACAATGTAACAAACTATGTTAATACATTAATATTCTTGTTCTGGTACTGCGATCGGAAAGCCTGCGTACCCATTTCAAACAAGTCAAGGAACGGCAACTTTTTAGTCTATAGTCTTTCGAGACTCTCGAGACGAGACCGAGACTAACGTGTCGAGACTTGGGACCGAGACGAGACTGAGGTTTACAGTCGAGACCGAGAGCAAGACCGGAATTTTCAGATCGAGACGAGACCAAGACTGTCCTCAAAATTCGAGACGAGAACGAGGCTGATGCCAGTATCGTCTCGTCTCGATACCATCCCTACATTAAAGAACGGCTAATATAGGGATTCGTGTGGAAGTAATTTATTTGATGTAAATAAAACATTTTGTAATATTTTCTGAAGCGATGAAATAGTTTCACATCCAATGCCATTACAGTTTTTAATAGTATGTAAAACTAATGATTCATTTCCAAACTTAAGTATTGCTTTAAGAATTTTAGTAACAATTCCTAGTAGTATTGGTTCTAGGGAACGAAGTTTTTCTAACTTGAAACCGAAATAAAGAAAACTACAATGACTCAAGAGTAATTATCTAGTTTGGCTCTTCTTTCAACAGACTATCAACATCGTGCTTATAAAGGACTGGACTATAATGACAAGCAATTATTTTGATGAATGGAAGTAAGGAAAATTAACTTTATGTAATAACAATGTGACAATTCATACTTTTTTTTATTTTCCATTTTAAACTTGTGAATATTATATGAATAATAAAAATGGAATATGTATCAATAATCAATATATATAACTTCCTACAAAGATTTTATAATCTTCATTTTAAACGTAATTGTATTCCATTACGTGTTTGTATGCATGTCAATGCGCTATGGAATAAATAAGCTTTTGTTCTAAATAGATCTAAAAGTTCTACATTTTGATTTGTTTTATTGCCGAGCCTACAAGATGGCTTCAGTCAGGACTGTAATATAAACTAGTAGAGAGAGAGATAGCGATAACGAGAGAGAGAGAGAGAGAAGGAGAGGGAAATATAAAACTATAGTCACCGTTAAAAGAATCTGTTAGTAAATCAATTACGACTTACGGAGTTCAAGAGAAGATATGATTGGATATCATTGGCCTGTTGTAAATGCCTCATTAAAAGTCAGGACAGATCCACCTTACGCTAACTCCGCCATCTCGAAATATAGCGGATCAAGTTGGTTTCGCCGGTTTTCCACGATTATCTCCGAAACAGTTCACCTTAGGGGGAAAATGCAGAGGATCAAATCGAAAGATCAGAAAATTTCCTACCAGATTGTTACTTCAGTTTTTTCTTGGGAACTTTTCATTGTCAAGGAAAAGTTAATAAATATTGAGGGGAAATATAATTTTATATCCAAAAGAGCCATTTTTCGCCAGATATACATAATTTTTACTATGATTAGTTTACGACGAATGAAATTAATAGCAGATAAGCTCATTAGCGTAGCTTTTACCCCATCTCGATCAGTAACGAATCTAGAGAGGTGGCGGGAGCACGTGCTCCCACTTTATCAAAGAAACATTATTTTTTAAATAGCATTATTTCATCAATTGATATCAGAAAAGGTTTCGATTTGTTTTCGGACCAACCTCATTCGTCTACAAATATTAATTTTGGGGGATCCCGGTGTCATATTCCATGATAAAACTTAGCAATATGATGGGAAATATGGTATATTTATTCCCAAAAATTCACTTAGCAGGAAAATGTAAAAAAAAAATTAAAAAAAATAGAACCAGTAATAGCTTCCCTTGTCTGTTTTTCTATTTTTTTCAATTCATTCCTTCAAATGAGTATTTCTTTACATCTATGGAAGATTCAGGTTTCCGTTGAAATTATTCCAATTTATTCTGCTCGGATCGTATGTAAAAGTGTCTTCCAACTCCGTTTACTCTCTGTAACAGGGGTTAACTTCCAAAGTTGGTCGTCCGTTTCTAGTAAAATTTAGAAAATTTACAGGGAACAAATGGATAATTTTCTCGTTTGTGTGGCTAATAATATATAAATAGAACGAAAGTTGAGTTTATTTTATTGTATAATCGGTGATAAACATGGAACTATTTGGGAAGCGGAGGGAACTTCTTGGCGGAAGGTTACAGCATGATTGGATTGTGGGAATGTTATGATCATTTATATTGTGAACATGGCTACAGATGTACAGGAACGTTGCCCTGGATGTGAGTTAACAGTATTACAGCTTGTGAAACAGGCGATACTGAGGAAAATCTTTGAAACTGTGTGAAAGTCATGGATTAATAAATCTAACAGCAAATTGCAGAAAGTGTGGTAAGCTTTGTTCCGACGAAAACAACTGTGACGTATATGAGAACAAAAACTGTAAAGATACAGACCGCACCTAACTTTACCTAACCTCCACGTTCCCATGGTCAGTAATTTAAGAGATCTACGAAAATGCAAAAGAGCAATTATTAATAATAAGTATGAACATTTGAAAATATATTTTGATAATATACATGACCACACCAAACCTTACCTAACCTCCACGTTCCCATGGTCACTAATTTAAAATAATGTATGAAAAATGCAAGAAAGCAATAATTAATAATATATGTGAACATCCCCACCCTGCGCGGTAAACGAACGAAACAGAAAACCAGTGAACTGGACGTAAAAGTTGATGATTTTTAAAATTTCGTAGCTTCCATCAGGCTTTTAGTCGAAAACCAAACGGACGACCAACTTCGGAAGTAATGCCCTGTAACAGCAACCATTCCCAGGACCAAGATAATTAGGGAAGGTGGAGGAGAAATTATTTCTTAACTAGATTTAAAAAAAAAATCCCTCCAGAAAAGATTAACCATAGATTTCAACCTCCCCATTTCTCACGTTTCCCAATCCAAGGAACATCACTGCGGTGGGAGGTTGATGGAACTCAACCCACACATACATATGATCGATAAGGTCACTTTTACTTATATATAATAACAAAATTAATGAAAATTTCTAAACCACTAACTTGTTTGATCTGTAAGGATACGGTAATGAAAGGATTTGAATTCAGTAGATTTTTTATAAAAGCTCAATTCGCATAGAATACAAAATATCGTAGGAGATTTGAAGACAAATAAAAATTATCAGAAACAAAATTAATATTCTTTGCAGATATGAACTGTTAGTTATTTTCTTCCAATCTTGATTCAACATAAATTAAATATATTTCTTTTAGGTAATAACATCTTCAGGACACTGACAATTCATGTCATACATTTTTCTTAGTAGATTACAACATTAATTACTTTCTTTCTTAAGAAAAGTAAATAAAATAAAACTTATTACTAGAAACAAAATACGCCTTTACTTGTGGCATGAAGGAGGTATTAGAATATTCGAACCTACCTTTAAGTGAAACGAGAAATCAGAATTTAAAAGAAAACTTAATTGAATGGAATCTTGAATCAATATGAGGTAATTCTTTACAAGTGCTCCTTCTGGCTTAGAGCACTCGGAACTCCTCAAAATGCTGTTTTGCTTCCTACAGTCATGAAAGGCGCTAAAATACATGCAAAATAAAAATAAAAGTTCCTAAAGTGGAACTTGTTATATTGCAATAACATGACAAATTCTAATTGTAGCAACTTTTTTAAAATTTTTATTGCACATATTTTAGTCTTTTTCATGGCTACAGAAAGCAAAACCATAGCATTTTGAGAAGTTCCGAGTACTACATCACACTTCAAATAATTAAAGAACGTAACATCGAAAGAAAAATTAACCTTACCTTACTGAAGATTTCCTGAAATGTTCTTTCTTAAATTTTTAATTTCCAGCAGCCGTCAGCTATTTCTGGTTTAACACTGATGCACCAATATGCTAACAGACATACAGCAACTACATGTGATAAATTTGCTTGACGGAACCACGTGCAAAAAAACATCGACGAGTAAAAAATACATGGCTTCCTCTTCCTTACACAAACTTATTTCCTTTTGCAGCGGATTGCTAATTTTCTTCTCCTGAAAACATAATCCCCGCCGCAATTCGTACATATTTTACAACTCCATAAAATTAAATAATGTTTAAACAAATTTACAATATCGGCCATTTGACACGCACCACGAACAACGTTGCTGAAGGTGAACTCACTACGACGTATTTCCACTGCTAACGACTAATACAACAGGTGATTCCAGGGTTACCAACCACAAAGCTGGGAAAAGCGCCACAGCAGTAGCAAAAAGTCGCTACAACTCGCTAAATAGAACTTTGAAAATCGTCAAGTAAAATGCGCTAACCAAGAGTGCACGTACAAACAAGCTCTCTGTTCAAGTCGCGTGTGGAATAATAATAATAAAAAAAAAACACCGAACCTCACTTACCTAACCTCCAAGTGCCCTTGATCACTACTTTTATTAAATTTCCTGATGCCAATTTAAACCTAAAAAAGCGCCAACTGAAAGGGTCTTGGAACATATACATCCCCAAGACGCTAGTCTGGTAATTAGCAATGCACAAGAAGTCCCGTCTGGCAACACTGAGATCTGCGTCACTGGAAGAGTAGAAACAGAAAAACAAAGGTGGCGCATCGCTCTCCTAGTAGGTAGCTCAGAACATAGAATATGTTTTTTTTCTATCATGTTATACGTGTCCTTATGACACCTATTTTTCCACACAGTTTTGGAAGTTCCGGATGCAAATTAATGTAGAGAACACCATACTAAAAGAATATAACACCATACAACAGAAGGAGCACTTGTATAGCATTACCCAATATGATTAATGACTCTATAGAGGAAGAACTAATACAGAAAATAATAATTCCTATAATGCAAGACTTAAGGTCTGACTCTACACAATCCAGACCGTCAAACGCAAATTGAAAGAAAACCGATACGGTCAAAAATGCCAATTGACCTTCAACTAACTTGTAACATTCGAACGAAGTCAGGACAATCTTCCCGTGGTTAGCTTTACCTTTCAAATTATTAACGATATTTAACAAGAATGTCCAACATAGAATGAATACTTTCAGAGAACTACTGTAATAATAAGGGATAAGGACCATTTGATTCACTTTTCTAACATGGGCAATTTCCAGGTAAACCATGTTCTTACTCACAGAATTATTATATTCACCTGATCGAAATTACATACAACTACTCTACAATTTCTTGTATGAGAATTACTACCACTACTAATTATTATTAGAACTACAAAAGTAAAGAATGGATTGATCTTACCATTTCCATAGAACCACTGCTTTCCTTGGCCCATCTGAGAAAATACTTCCCAGTTGTAATTTCAATCTCGAATCGCAATTCCTCACAAATGATATGAATAATTCTTCAATATAACATTCAAATATCCCATTCAAGCCACAATACAATACACTTATATGATATTGAAACATACGTACTTATTGTCCAATCGGTATTCAATATAAGCGACTGAATTTAATTGTATAGAGGATAAAACACAAGTTCCTCACCCTTCGATTAAAAAAAACGGTCTTACAGTTCAGAGCCAAACCTCGCGTTCACAGAAATTTAATTCACAAACATGCCTGTAGATGGCACAAACATCGCACAGCATGAGTGGCTCTCACCATGATAAAAACTAGTAGAGATGAGTCATAACTCAATGATAAAATTCTCAGAAGAAAGATATTTTTTTAAATCAAATTTTAGAACATAATTTATTTTAAATTAATTTTGATAACAACTGAGGAAATTAAGTTGTTACATCTCCTTTGTTTTCCCTTTGTAGCTTGATGTAACTCCTCGATGTTAATAGGCCATCAACCCTCCAATAAGCAATCTTAGGTTCTCTTTTGTTATAGTTACGTCTATACATAACTCCGCTCAGACCCTGCCCCGAAAAGTAGGCGGATTTCTCTATTAATCACATGTAGGTTGAATTGTTGAATTAACTCCTGTGCTAATTCCCCTCTGTGGTCAGTGTGGTGGCAGTTACAAAGCGGAGAGTAACCATTAACATCTCACACTATTATTATTCGTCGATCTCTGAAGTTGCTGATTATAGGTCTAATTTATTTAAGAAGAACACTGTCTCGATACGAAACTGAAAACAAATATACTGAGTAAGATGAAACTCTGTTTTAAATATGTAACTGTTAAACACTGTACCCGACGATCACACAGATTGGTCATAATCATTAGGTCCAGACTTTTTCGGTAACCAAATACTACCGTTCCCATCAAAGGGTCCTCCGGATTCGTTACCACATGAGCCTCTTTTGGCATGCTAATTATGTTGTTACTATATGTATATTGTTCTTGGATACATAATATATCAATATTGTTATCTTCTACAAACTTTTGAACTTCTGTCATTGCTATTTTCCCCCTATCACGGCCTGAGCCTTATATGTCTAAAAGCCATAAATAAAATTCAAGATGCCCCTATCTGCATTTACTTGGGCGATTCTCAGTTTCGAATTTGTCATGGGTGTTTGACGAAACTGTAGCACACATGAAAGTTTTCTAGGCGGTTAAAAGCAATGATAAAGAATGAGGGGGTTAACATTTGCCTATACACACTTTCCAATCTAAAAATTTCATTTATTTTTTCGAAAATTTAAGTAGCTCGTCTGGTTCCGTTTAGATACCATTCTTTTTTCAGTTGTATCGTGTCAATCTCCTGGAGAAGGTCTGTTCTTCCCACTGTAGTACAAATTTCTGACCAAGATTCTTATAGCAGCCACCAATAAATTCGGTTAATCCAACCTGGATAATCTGTGACTGACTATCCTCTAGATATGTTCTTAGATAGTAGAATTACTGTTTCCCAATTTATCGTTCTTCTTCTTTTACGTTAATGCTTTATTGTTCAAATTCTACTTATACGAAGAAACAAATCTCGTTCTACTAAGAACATAAGCCTGTTCTAAACTAACTTGGGCCAGTAATTAGTTATGCTCTGACTTAACAAATATTCTAACTCAGAAGAGTTTACATTTTAAAGCAGTTAAAGCGAGCAACAAGTAATAAAATCCATCCGTAAACAAGATCACATCCTTGCAAGCCCTGGGAAGAAGTAAATAATGTTTCATTGTGGTGTAAACTAAGGCTACGTTAGTGCAAGTTTTAAGGTTTTGTATGTTCACATATTACACATAATTAAAGGTTATAATGTTATTTCACACCGAATGCCTACTATTTATGGGATAATTACCAAATACATTGTCTGTCCTCAATTTTTTTTTCACACCGGTACCTGCATGAAAGTTTGCTTGCAATGGATGCACTGAAGGAACATATTTCATCGGATAATTACAGAACGCATGGTGAGTTTTACAAGCCCACATAGTTGGAACATCTTGTACCCAACTGTCCCCGCATTAACGAGAGGCCATATCAGTAATTGATAACTCTAGAAACAAGGTCTTTGTTTACCTTTTAATAAATATATATCTATTTGAATTATAATAAATGTGCTGAACTTTTAAAACTTTTACTGCTGACATTTATGGTGTTTTGATGAGTTGGACATTTAATCCTAAAACTAAATATGCTGAAGTTTATGGTGTTTTGATGAGTTGGACATTTCAGTAATGACAATTTTGGCAGTTGTCTGTACTAAAATTTAATAAAAACATACGTTTTGAAATGTGTTTTAGGAGGAAAGGCGATATGGAGAGACAAGCTCCAGCGATTGGTATTGACCTGGGTACAACATATTCACGAGTTGCAATATGTCATAATGGAAAAGTGGAAGTTATAGCTAATGACCAAGGATCGAAAGCAATCCCCAGCTATGTCGCATTCACAAATACCGAACGTCTCGTAGGGGAAGCAGCCATGAATCAAGCTGCTACAAACCCTGAAAACACTATATTTGGTAAGTATTGTATACATATTTCAATGATGCATGCTACTACGTAAATAATCGTGATTCAAACGTGGGGAACGGGAGTTCAGAAAACAATAAAATCACAATAAATTAACTTACGAATATTGCAGTTATTTACGCTATAACTTTTCATTGAATACTGTTTTGTTTAGGTTGGGAAGGACTATACAGGGTGTATACAAGGATGGTGAAAATTTAATAGGTCCATATAGATGCACCAGAAAGTAACGTCGATCTTACGATGAGATAGGTCTACAGGTGAACGTAGAGAAAACAAAATACATAACAAGCCGAAACACAGAAGGTGAGGGTAATAGAAACTTTATAATTTAGAATGAGTTCATAGAGAAAGTAAACAAATTTAAATACTTGAGAGCACATGTAATAAGCAAAAACGAGGTCACGAGAGAAATGAAGATTTGTATAACATCGGGCAACTCAGGTTTCTATTCCATACAGAAAGTCCTAACTTCACGATTAATACAAAGAAAATTGAAATTGAAAATATACAGAAGGGTTATTGTGCCGGTAATAATATTTTATGGTAGCAAAAGTTGAGGTACTACGCTCTCAAATGAACATAAATTGCCTGTGTTAAAAAACGGGTTTTGAGAACGATATACGGGTCAAAACAGGACAAAATGACCGGAAAATGGAGGAGACTGTATAACTAAGAACTCCACGGACTGTATGATTCATTCGATATTATAAGAATAATGAAATCACGACGGCTAAGATGCGCATGCCATGTTGCTCGAGTGAGTGAGAAGCGAGGATCATGTTCCATCTTGGTCGGTAAGACGAAGGGAAGGAGGCCGTTGAGAAGACTGAGACATTGTCGGGATGTCAACATTAGAAGGGATGGTAGACAGCTAGATACCCAAGATGAAAACTGACTAGATCTTGCTCAGAATAGGTTTCAATGGCAAATGCTTGTTACTGCAACAAAGAACTTGCGAGCAACGTGAGCTATAAAGTTATTTAAATATTCAATATTGTCCCACTCACACTAACATACTTTGGAGGTTAATTCTTGGCATCAAAATAAGCAGTAAAGTATTCTGCCACATGAGTGAAAATACGCTTCGAATTCGGGATATTGGTAATGCAACTTCGAGCAGAAAATTAACTTGAAACAGTGGTAAATAAAATAAATAAGGTAAGCGCAGGTAGATACGACAAGTTAACAATTTTAGAACTCTGGTGTGCAAGTATGTAAAAATATCGAACTGCTACACAGGCATAATTTAAGGTGGTCATCCTTGCCGTGCTTATAGGAAAAGTGTCAGCTTCTAATGTATCCTCATTAGTAAAAGCAATCCCAGTAAAAATAATCTTACAGATTGGCATATTTAACAGGACGTACACTTACATAAGTTAACTGTAACGGATTTGCAAGAACTTGCTAAAATAAGAATTAGAATATGAAACCCCGTAATATTATTGGTAAGTTATTTGAAAAAAGAGTGAGGACAGGTAAAAACTTCTTTCTCGTTTGCAATTAGTTCTACAAAGACAATATTGAAAAAATGAAATTGGAATTACCGTTTTCCATAAGAACTCTTGGCATAACTCAGAAAACCACATGTGAATATATCTTTATACCCAATCCTACGGTTCAAAATAGACGGGCTGCAATTAAGGTGATAGCATTACGAATGGATGTTACGTTAAACATCAGAAACAGATGCTTATTCATAATGGAATATTTATCCTATAACTCCAAACAAAGTTGAGATAGTTTGATACCGTAATACCACGTTGATACCGTCAACCTGACGCGCTGTCGTTAGAAAACACTATGGATGGATAGCACTGCTTCCTTCGTACGTTACAGAATGTAAATTGCTACATATCCCGTTTTACTTCATACATGCTGACTGATGCAATATTATTAATGCGACTTATTTATTTGTTAATTTCAGATGTAAAGCGTCTGATTGGTCGAAGATACGAAGATCCAACTGTACAAGAAGATTTGAAAGATTGGCCCTTTCTGGTGATTAAGTACGAAGAAAAAGCAAAAATTCAAGTTGAATACAAAGGTGAGACACAGACATTTTATCCTGAGCAAATCAGTGCAATGCTTCTTGAAAAGTTGAAAGAGACGGCAGAGTCTTACCTGCGGCAGATGGTCACTGACGCTGTAATTGCTGTTCCTTGCAACTTCAATGACGCACAAAGAAATTCAACAATGGTTGCAGCAAGAATTGCTGGCCTTAAGGTTCTGAAGATTCTAAACGCACCGGCGGCAGCTGCACTTTCATATCGAAATCAAACAAAGGTATGTTACAATAAACTAACAGCTATTTCATTTCATTATAACAATTTTCTGTTTAGGTTGACAGAGTTTCTTTTATGTACAAAATTTTTGCAGAGAGGCCCCAAAATTTAAAATTACTACCATTTACATTGAAAACTGTATAATTGCTCTACCTGAGTTTGTCTCTTTCGTTCCACCACATGGTCTCCTCTTTTACCCTACGAAGAGATGTTAAAGGACACCTTGAGTAATTCATCTTCTTCGATCTCCCCAGATATTCTCCTAAGGGTGCATAATAATTGGATTAAGTTCCTTCTGCTATGTGTTCAGCAACAGAGAAAACACATTGCGCATCAAATAGCTGCACATCACATCACGAACTCCTTGCAGATAATATCTTCAACTTCCTGTGATAATAACTTAATAATTACCATACATTTCAAGTTTGATTGCTTGTGGGGGCTTTACCTCTTATATCATTTTATTGTAGAGTTCATAACGGATACAACGAGGGGTCACTTATTATCCGTTCTACAATGAATCGTTAGTTGGAAGAAGGAAATAAACGCCAAAAATGAGAAACTCGTATTTCAGCATCAAACATTCTTTATTGAATAGATACAGAACGTCAGTTAGAAGTAAGAAATTGTTCTTTACACAACTTATTTCTTCCAATTGACACCATGAATCTATTCATTGAAAAACTTTGGCGCTAGAAAAAAAGACTTTTTCATTTTTGGCGTTTATTTCCTTCTTCCAAGTGCCGATTCAATTAGAACGTGTGCAGGGAGTAACAAAAAACAAACCATATGAAACTAATCCATGTGACCAAATAGAAAAAAAAATACCTGAGGGATACCTGTCGAAGAAATTATCCGAAACTACACTAACTAACCTATAGAGGCACCATATAGGTTCTGAGAAAAATAAGATTATGAAATTCGACCCCATTACGACACAGTTTTTTTTTTTTTTTTTTTTTTTTTACAAAAACCGATTTTTGAAAAGTTAAGTTGCAAATGGTATTTGTCCACTTTCCCTTCCTGCATAACATATACACTATTGTAGTTCTTCGTTCTTGGCGAAGACAATCATCCCTCATTTATTGCTTTGTGCCAATTACCATCAGAGCTACTGCCTTACAAAGTTAACTCTGCGTAATGAAGCAAAAAATCTCCGGGCCGAAAAAGGTTAAACAGCTCGACTTATTAGTGCTTTGGTCAAAACGAAGCATGCTGTATCCTGTATACTATGTGAATGCCAAGCTGATAGTACACCTATATGTCTGACGATCAGCCATTAAAAATTTCCATAGGGTTTGGGAGGTATTAATTTCTCAATGTTTCTTCGTCTGTCTTCCACTGTGCGCCGTTGGGGAATAGATTTCTAAGTCATCGCGGCATAGATAATGTAGGAACAATGCTTAAGGACATTGTAAATGAGATAATGAAAAGAGTAGCGGACCAAGTATGCTGCTCTGGGGTACACCGCTTGCAATGGTAGCAAAGAAAGAAATATTTTCTTGGTGTGATTAACGTGTTGTTTTTGACAACATATATAGGAGTGCTACCAAAATAATGTAACCTATTGTGTATGTTGCATTCAATCATTTAAATTGACCTACTATAGTAAAAAGTAACAAGAATTGTGCTTTGTCTGTGGTTCATGATTATATGTAATCTGCTATATGCGTCATAGCTGTGCAGAGGGTAAATCTTTACGATTTCATGTAAGATATCTTGACGATAAAATACCACAAATACACATTTACATGCAATTAAAATATAAAAAAAATCAATATTCTTTCGATGTAACAAATACAATAGAAACAGAAAAAAAAATGAAAAACCGTCTCAAAATATACATCACCCGACCAACTTTATAGTCAGTAAACCTATTAGGAAAGGAGGATAGATCTTTTAAGAACTAACAATTTACAAATCTAAGGTGAAATACCAACTCAACATTTATAATACTCGATATTAAAAATAACAAAACCTTAAAAACTTTTTTTTTACAAATGTATCCAAAATTTAGATAATTACACACTTACCTATGACAAAATATATTAATTCAAATAATAACTACCAAGGGGCTCTCAATACTGTTCATCGTCAGGAAGCGTCGTACAGAAGAAGCTTACAAAATACAAGAAAATAATAATAATAAAAATAAATAAATAAAATAAAAAATAAGGAAAAGTTACTAAAATAATAAATAGTCATTATGTAAGGTTTTCAGTACACAGTCTCAAAAACGAATTTGGTAAGTACTTCATTCTGTTAAACGTCAGAAAGCTTTGAAGTGAAGGAAAACGCAAGATAGTAAAAGGTAGCAAAGAGAAAACAAAATAAGGAATACTCATAAATCTTTAAAATATACAAAATTTTCTCTTGGTGTGTTATCAGAAGAACAGTGAAAAATACTGAAGAAGAAAGAACTATAGTTCAATTAATTCCTGAGAATATTGGAAGTAGATAACTACAAGATCAAAATGGTACAAGACGTAGTTTGATGTACCCTCGCACAATTTAGCAAAAATATTTCTCATTTATCAAATAGTTAAACAAGACAAGGTACATAATATTAATTGTTTTATCGTATATAATATCGGTTTGGCTTCCATATTAGTGAATTTGCGAATAATCCAGGTCGTTAATATATCATGATTAATTGGGTAGTGTTCAATCCTGACATATACGAGTATGTCTGGTCTTGTGTCAGTGTAAAAGATATGTAGTTTCCCCTTTCGTATATGAAGTGATCAAGTTTAACCAGTATTTGAACATTGGGTTTGATTGGGTCTTTAATTTTTTGTAGCAACATCTACTATTGAGAACTGTAAGGTCTGCCATAATAAAGCAAGTTATATGGTGTTTTTTTAAGGTCAGCGCTATCTTAGTGTTGGACTAGTCTTTATATACTCCTCCAGCTTCGAAGTCTAATTTGAACAAATTTGATCAAACTGTAAAGTTAGTTTTATCTCCCAACATGTACACGTTGAGTATTCCATTTGGGTCAGTTTCTTGCTAAAACCAATGTTAACTACAAAGTTTGATTGGTACCATCAGATGTTCACCAAGTGAATATGGAGTTTTATATAGAATACTTCGAAGATTGCTGTGAAACGCATCGCTGAAAGATGATAAAACATTGAGTGACTATGCTATTAGCTTCAATTGGTCTAGAAGCGTACGAATTATAAGGAATTTGTGCTATCTAATTATTATCAGTGACAAAATTTATGAAGATATCAGGGCACAGCTATGGATCATTTTGGACCAAAAACCAAGTGTCATTGTAGAGAGTTACAAGTTTCATTTGTTGAGGCAAATGGTAACTAAATTTGTCACACTTAAAAAGACAAGCCTCAAAATGTGAATATGGCGATTATAGGACAACAATGCTCCTGAACGAATTTGTCTTTCGTATTTTAGATGAAGTAATACGAATAGAACTACATTCTGAAATAAAGTTAACGTTCAAAAATGCGGTACAAATCAATTTGGGTGCCCGGTAAGTGATGTTTCAAAGTACGATAAACGTTGCAGGACTTTAGTTCGAGTTTAGAGCCTGTATAGAAGCTTGTGAGTCTAAAAGAATGAGAATTTTCTTTTTTTTTTAATGTAGTGCTATGTTTCAAAGCTAGTTATATTCCAAATATTTCAGCAGTAAAGATAGAAGTGTTTTTAGGAAGGCGTTTTTGTTCGTGATATCTAATAATAGGATTCTATATTGCAACCCCAGTACCTTGATCTTGTTTTGAAGCATCAGTATAGAACTATTATTTGTTCTTTTTCTTCTTGATATTGTAGATAGGATTGTACCAATAATTTTTGTGTTTACTTCTGCAGTTTCTGAGAGACCTAAAATGTTCCATGATTTGTTGTATGTTTATGTGATATGTGTTCAGTTCTAGATTCATCTTTTAAGATATTTTTAACAGTTAGTTCTTTCTGAAACGTATAGGAATCTCCAGATTCAGAATATGCACATAGATTGGTAGAACTATTCATTAGGCCTAAGCTGCGTCTTAAGTTTTCTTTGAAGTATTTCTAAGCGATCCATTTGTTTCTCAGTTATGTTATTACATGCTACAAAAGTAAGAGACTTTGAAATAAGGCTTCATACAATAGTAACATACTTTATGGAGAGCTCCCCATTTTGTGGTCTCTAGTGGCTTAAATAGGTTGTACAGTTTATCTGTTGTTTTTTTTTTTTGTCTGAATATGTTCTATTTCTAAATTACAGTTAAGTATGTCAGTGAACCAGATACTTAGATATTTAACTTATTTGAAGATAGTTAAGTTAGTTAATCTGTTATGTTTAAGGTTTAAAAGAGTGTTATTTCTGGTAAATATGACAATGTTTGATGTATTTGTGGAGATTTTGAGTTTTAAATTGGCCAGAGTCTTGATGATATTTTGTATGTGTTTTGCAAATTGTCTCAAGTTTAATACATTATGGGTAATAGAGATAAGTCACATCGTCCGCATAAATAATTAATTTTTCTGAGGGAGTATGTAGGGGGTTAGTCTAGGAGGTATGTAGAAAAAAGTAGCGGAGTAGAACACTTCCCTGAGTTAGGCCGTTATTTATTTCTATTTCTTCGCTAAATTTATTGCCAACTAATTTTTTCTTCTTAACAAATTTCATAGAACTTTTAGAAATTGATATGGGATTTTTAATTGTTGTAGTATTTGTAAGAGAATTGTGATATTACTTTCATTATAAACATTGCATATACTGCTGCACAAAGGTTGCATATACTGCTTTTTGTCTTCAAAAGGCATGTTGGATTACCAGGGAAATGGTTGTGATGAGATCTTTTTCTAAATACTTTTATATTGTTAGGTAACTTTTTTCTGCTTCTATGTACCATTCTATCCTACGTATAAGGGTTTTCAAAACGATTTTGGCCTTGCAAGGGATTAATTTAATTGGTCTGTAGGAGTCTCCTATTTAAGCATCTTTATTCAGTTTCAGAAGGGGAAGACTAATATGATTAGTCGAGCTGGTAGCTATCTGTTCAGATTTCAAAATATTGTTGAATATGTTTCCCATTATTTCAATAGCTAATATTGGGAGCTATTTTATAATTCCATAAGTGATTCCATCTTCTACTGGTAAGGATATTTTTTAGAGCGAATTATATTTATAAGCTCTTGTATGGCGATTGGGATGGTGAAAGAGATTGCATGTTTCGATAGAGATGTAAACGTTTGAATTTTATCATGTAATATACTAGTTTAGGAAGATGAGATGAAATTAATTTATTTATTTCCGCCAGTTTCCATCTAGTGAAGGGACTTTATTGGGCATAGGTTTATGTATATTTCTCAGTATTTTCCAGAGTCTATCAGTGTTTGTTTTGGGATTAATTTTTTGACAATACTTTTACCAAACTTGTCGTTTTGATTCGAGAAAAATTCTTTTAGATTCTGAAGTGCATTTTTTTGACAAAAGAATCCAGTTTGATTGAGTAGGGGGTTTGAAGTATTTTTTTGTGCTTTCTGTCTCTTGTTTTTTGCTGTGTTACATTTATCCTTCCACCAGTGTAGTATTGGATACATTTTCATTTTGTTAGTACTGACTGGCTTGCCTATTAATGTTAATACTAAATTTGTTTGTTGTATGAATGTTTCCTAATTTATCGAGGAAGAGTTTAATTTCTTTAAATAGTTGTAATAAAGTTGTCCCAGTCAATTGTATTCTGGCCATTTTCATTTGATATATTTTGTTGTGTGTATTAAGTCTTTGTAGGCCAGTAATGAAGCAAGGTATGTGATGACTAGTATTAAGATCCTCTACAGTATCCCAATCTAATTTTGCAGCGAATTGAGAATGAGTAAGAGTCCAATCGGAGTAACCAACGGATTATTACCAATTTGTGGATAATGTGTGCTTTTTTTAGAATTAATGAAAGTTAATTAATTCTATCTGCCCATGCTTCAAGGGTTTCTCCGAGGTGGTCGAACATTTCATCATCTAGAAGTCTA
This sequence comes from Lepisma saccharinum, assembly GCA_022664845.1. Lineage (NCBI taxonomy): Eukaryota > Metazoa > Arthropoda > Insecta > Zygentoma > Lepismatidae > Lepisma > Lepisma saccharinum. The sequence continues at coordinate 16,554 of JAGDQP010022070.1, forward strand.
AGGTAGGCATTGAAGTCACCTGTGTATATTGCTGGATATGGAATTTGTGAGCTGAGTTCTTCTCAGTCTGTGTTATAGTTTTAGAATTTGGAGAGGATGGAAAGTAAATACTAACAATGGGGAAGATAGTATTAGCAAAATGGGTTCGAATAGCTGTTACTTCCACTTGTTTATAAGAGTGATCTTTTTATCTATTATAAGCTTTTGGAATGGTACTGATTCTTGAATGTATATTCCTGAATTTATTGTATCCTGTCTACTGTTATTTACTACTTCATTGTATAACCAATTTTACTTTGAGTTCCACTTGCAGTCTCTCAAAATGTATTATAATGAGCGCAGGGAAAAAGTTGCTTTGAAATACCAAATGCACTAATTTAGTTGGTACTCTTTTCACAGATAAGTCAGGGTTAGGTATTGCTTTCGTTATTCTTAGAGCTCTCACTAAATTGCATTTCGGATCGATTTTCGCCAGTATGTCCTCTTCCGATATATCTAGTTCCACGCAATGTACAAGGCCGTGTCTATATAATAGTGATTGAGGAATTCTTATTTTAAAATCTAACGTAGTTAGTAGAGTCTGATTGTTTATAAAATAATTTGCCATGGAAAGTTTTGGAAAAGTTAATTTTATGTTGTTTTTACCTATTACAGACACGTCTTTAAGTTGGACATTGAGTTTTCTTAGGTGGTTACTTAGATGCATCTTACTTCTATCCGTTATGTTTGAGTTATATCCTGTTGCTATTACTATACAGTCACCTGTATAATATTTCGGGAACTTTTTGATTTCTGGTATCAGACTTCATTCTGTTTCCATAATTATATTGTCTTTTTCAGGTATTATTAATATGAATGCTTGAACTAGATCATTACCTTAAAACACAGTATCACTCATTCGAGGTCTCTGATTTTGAGCCAGAGTGGTACTATTTTCCTTTTTTGAAATGTTTAATTCAAGATGCATTTTAGTAATGTCCAGTTCTTTTAATTCTAATGATATTATTTGTTGGCGTCAGTTATATAAACCGTTTCCTGCTTTGTTCGATTACTATGTCTTTATCAGTATTAATAACATGATTGAGATTAGACTGCTTACATGCACCTGAAGTGGAGTTACTACTTTACATTTTGTTTGATTTGTTTTCACTTATTTCTTTACTTTTACTCACTCAGGAGAATCTAAAGACTTGTCATCACTTATATCTTTGTACGGGTCTTTCTCGTTCCTGATACGGTCCTACCAATATTAATGTTGTCGCTGCGTGGTTCAATTTGTAAAGAAGGCCTCTAACATATTCGTAACATCTCAGGGCGTTGATGGATTCGAACTCGAATGTTTTTTAAATAAATAGTGCTTATGATAGTCAGTCTTAGTGCCCCAAGTCTACCTATAGTGGGGCTATACCGACCCAAACCAAGACTATAGAGCAAATCAATATTCAATGCTTCGGAGCTTTTCAGCTGCCAGAAGATTGGATATTAATTCTCCAAAGCTTCCACTGAATAAAAATCAGGTGCAGATTAACATATTATTTATTAAATAGAATTGTCTTTACACAAGGTATCTCTAACTACAAGAAACCCAACATGGCTTCTTACATACATGCACAATACATTTAAAAGTGACAATATTATTTCTATAAGTAATTATGCATTTGTATCAACAAGTAACCATATAACGTGATAAAAGTTAATTAGCTATACTTTTGTGCTGATAATGAACTATATAAGTTTAAGTAATCGTTTATCAATCCATTAGTACACACCTGAAACTCCAGCTCTCAAAGTAGTGGCATCTAACGGTGAAATCCTGAATTACCAAAAATTCAATATAATTATAAATCATAACGCGAAATAACTTTTCGTTATTAAAACAATAAATAACTTCGAAATTAATTAAATTTAACTTAAATATCATTCTTAAATCCATAAACGATTGATTCTAATGTGAATGAACATAATTGGTATCAATACTATATGCCAATTGGTAGTGCCATAACATCTTAAGTCTTTAATTATTTTTGTTACCATTTGTTTTAGTATTGCTATTGAGGCTTTTCCATTCTGATTGTTTAAGTTTGTTGCTATGTTTAGAGGACTCTAGAAGATTTCCTTTGTCCTGAGAACTTTCCAGTGATTTTTGACTAGAGGTTTTGGAATCATTTTTGTTTATATCATTAGATTGCCAACTTTTTTCCATGCATAGGCATAATAAATAAAAGCACTAAACCAACAACACAAGTGATAATAACAATATGGAAAACTACAATCACATGGTTACTTGAAAGTTTTTGTACTTACAACTCAGCAGTTAACGTTAGGCCTTTAAATTGTTAAGTCTAACGAAAGGATCTACATTTGGTTTTCGTTAGGCTGTTTAATATATTAACATACTACTTGTTATTAGAGGCACTAATCAGTTATACAATTATTAGTTAGTGTTATATGGAAGGATCTCTGATTTACAGCCACTTTTCACTCAAATCAGTCGCACTAGTTCTCTATGGCTTATTACTCGGCGGGCATTTTTCTCTCCCCTTGGGGTGCTGCAAGACCAAAATTAATATTCTTCAATTCAAAAGAACATTGATCGAAGTTATCGGCTATTGCTAGGTTAAAGTTACACTCAAATTTTGTGATTTCATCACGTCATTTTATTGGGTATGGGAAGTTATAGCATTCATTCATGTCTTAACCTCAGTAACCAGTGCATGAATTGACATTTTTGTGGATGGGAGGAGCACAATCGTGATTTTTTTATAAATGATCTACCGGAGGATTCAACTGGCAAGAAGGGGAAAGGACATTAGTGAGGGGGCAGCGAAGTTTCCAGAAGCGCAAATCCTTCATCCTCGTCAATTCAAGCCCTGCCAATAAAACGAGATTGATTTATCGTCTGATAATACCATTAAATGTCCTTCTTTTGCACGATTAATTCAGCCTAATTTGTTGAATCAACATTTCCGCAAGGAATTAAACAGTTTTTTTCTCAATGATAAATGAACGTGTCTCTTGTTTACACATCGTAAAACTCTAATTCATTTGCACGCAATTCACATTTTTCCTTTCTTTCAGTTTTCAGAGAAGAGGCATGTAGTGGTCTTTAATTTAGGAGCTGGAACGGTAGATGTGTCCGTTCTGTGCATAAAAAATGGCGTGCTTAAAGTGAAAGCCGCAGCAGGAGACACTCATCTGGGTGGCAAGGATTTCGACAATTCAATGGTAAAATATCTTGCAGACGAGTTCAAGAGGAAGTACAACAGAGATTTAACTGGAAGCAATTCTGCATTACTTCGTCTTCGTGCAGCCTGTGAAGAGGCGAAGAAAAAGCTGTCTTCTGAAGAAGAGGCCACAATTGAAGAAGAACGTTTGTTTGAAGACATAGACTTCCATACTTCAATTAGCCGTAGTCGTTTCGAAATCCTCAATATTGATCTATTTTATAAGTGTTTAGAGCCCATGAAAAGAGCTTTCAATGACTCTCGGTTGAATAGGTCAGATATTGATGATGTGATTTTTGTTGGTGGATCCACTCGCATTCCAAAAATTCAAGCGTTCGTTCATGATTTCTTTTATAGAAAAAGATTTGGTAAATATGTCATTCCAGGCCTAAGCCTTAGTTGCCTAAATTCCGTAGATAAATTTAATATCAAAACATCTATCAATCCGGACGAGGCGGTCGCTTGTGGAGCAGCTATACAAGCAGCTGTTCTGAAAGGTGATAAATCAGATGAAGTAAAAGACTTAGTCCTTGCGGATGTGACAGCGCTTTCGTTAGGTGTATGTGCAATAATGGGTAACACTCGGGATTTAATGAGTGTTATTATTAAGCGAAACTCGCGTATACCTACAAAGAAGACTAAAAGGTATACAACAATTTACGACAATCAATCTGTTGTTAGTATAAAAATTTATGAAGGAGAACGAAAATTTGTGAAAGACAATTTTTTACTTGGTTCTTTTAAGCTGACTGGAATTCCTCCAGCTCCAGCAGGTGTACCAGAAATTGATGAAACTTTTGATCTTGACATAAATGGTATTTTGAATGTAAGAGCTGTTGAAATGTCGACAGGAAAAACAAAGAGTATCGCTATCAAACATGATATGGGACGTCTAAGCCAAGAAGAGGTGGAGCGATTAGTCACAGAAGCAGAGAAATACAGGGAGAAGGATGAAAAAAATATGCAAAATCATAAAACTTATCGATCATATTATTCAGTGTCACAGGCTAAGGGAAACTAGGCTAATTCTCTTTCTTCTTTAAAGCAGAATTCTTAATTTCATTATCGTAACTCTTGTTTAGGCCATATATCATAGCAAACTTGTTCCTTTGTACACGTCATGAAAATGTTACGAATAGTAAGAAATTAGAAACTCTCGTGTGCGAATATGTCAGAAAATTGCGTAGGTTTTTGAACTATAGGTTTATAGAAATAGCTAGGTAACATAGGAAAGCACGTAATACTCTCGACATAAGCAAAACTGTGCGCAAAAAACGCATTTTGGCAAAATATATAATTCACGGAGTGTCAGTTAGAGAGGATCTTGCACTAAGCATTCGATGTCAAATCAATTACGTAATGTTACACAGTAGGAGCATAATTGGAGAATCCTTGCTAAGTTGCAGTCCCTAAATCATGCATAAGGTTTGGCCTAACACATTTTTTGAGTAAGCTATGGATTGACAATTGATAAGCCAAAACGTTTGTTTTCAGTTCCGAGAAAAAAGACATACATACACGACAACCACAGTGACCAAGTGGTCTAACGTATTAAACCAAAGTTTTGAGTCCCTGTTAGAGTACACCGCAAAATATACCGGTGTTGAGTCAATACATTTTGGTGTACAAGGACGACCACAATTTGTTTGTTAAATCCACGCAACACACGGTGTTGATTTTGGTACTGGGAGAGAAAGTTAAGACTGTAGGAAGATATGAACATGAGGTGCTCAAATAAAATTGTCTTACCGAGTTGGTCAAAACACTAACAGAACAGACACTAGATTAAAACACTATAAAGGATTAAAAAATACGTTACTGAATCCCAAAAACATACAAAGTTACTTCCATGGTTTAATCGCTTTTTCTTTTGAAAATTAGGTATCAGAACTCTCATTCATTGAAAATATGTTTCATTTCTGTGAAAGCCAGCGACCTAGATGACGACAGACAAACACTTGACCAGCATTAGACATTTTATTACGATAAGAAAGACGTAATGCTGGTCAAGTGTTCGCTCTCATCATCTAGATATTTTGTTTTCATAGAAATGGAACATATTCTCAATGAATGGGAGTTCTGATCCGTAATTGACAAATAAAAAGGTAATTAAACCATGGCATAAGTCGTAGGAGTAACTTTGTTTTGGGGGTTCAGCAACGAATTTGCATACTGTTTGAATCTAGTGACTGTTTTGGTCCTGGAAAACCTAATAATGTTGAACTAACACTGCTATTTTTTGCTGTGTAAGAGTGATCGTAAATTTTAGAAACTTAACAGCTGAAGTCATTGCTTTCTTAAAAATGGCCAGAAAATACGAAGTTTTATGTGTGTGTGTGTACTCACTCACTCTGTCTGTATCACACACGCAATATATCGTCACTTTCAAGGAAGAACTTACATTTACTAAATGTTGCACAACTTTTCAAAAATGAAAGACGTTTTTGGAAAATTGCAGTTCTTTATAACTTACTTACCATTTGACTTTTACTAATACATATTTTTAGCATGGTTCTTCCTGAAGAGAGATGTTTCGTTTTACACAGCTATTATTTGTCATCTATTCGTGCATTGGAAGAAAATCGCAAAATAGTACACTTGCGACCTTCTCTTCTGCCTTGAACGAGACGATATGTATGACCATAAGAAAAAGAAACTTGTTTCAAAGATAAATAAAAATGAATATTCCTCGATTGATGCATGATAGAGAAATTATGTTGTTGAAGATCGACTTGTAGATCGAAGTGTTAAAATGTCACGATAGGATCGATAGGTATTAATTGTTAAAATGTCACGTCATTGGTTTCACAATATTACAAACGCTGTATAACGTATAGTCTTTTTTATATGGCACTACGTCAGTCGATTTGATTTTTGGTATCCTCTATTATCATATGAGGTGCCCAGAAGCAAACGGATACAAATAACATTTAAACATAAAAAACGTGTATTTTTTTAAAAAAAAATTAATATCAACAATTCAAATTTTTGCATTTATATAACTTTAATGCGTCTTTGTAGAAAATATCATTATTTTGTGATATATATAGGGAAGAGTGAGTGGGGTAGAATCGGGTAGATAAGGTTTATTGGTTTACCGAAACCAAAATTTTTACAAAATTTAATGAAAATCAGTAAGCCTATAATTATGTTGCATTTATTATTCTTTAAGGCTGTAGCTACAAAAAGTCATAGGTTTTAAAATCAATTTTATATTATTTTTTAAAGTAAAAAATCAAACCACTCAGAGCTACCTCACCGGTGGGGGAAAACCGGGTACACATGTTAATTATATGAAAAATGGGCGAATCTCCAAATAATAACAAAAATGTTTAGTTTACATGAATAAATTTCTAAAAAAATAATAAAAAAATCGCATGTAAAGTCATTGTTTTCATTCACGTTACTGCAGGCTTCATGGGCTCAGCTGAGACATTCTATACACTGGATCCAGTCATCCAAACATAGATATTATTATATTTTAAGAATTTTAGTCTAAAGAGGTCAATAGGCTTATTCATAACATATATAGTTCAAAATAAACATGTTTTAATTTTTCATAGACTCTTTAATAACAATAGAACATCTTCCTTGTGAATTCTACTGTCCAATTGAAAACTAATTTTAAAATCTGTAGTAAGTCTTTTTCTCAATTGTTATTAAATATGTACATTTTTGTGAGAGCTATGTGAGAAATAATTATCTATTATTCTATATTTAAGTTTTTTTAAAAAATATAAGGTTTTTATTTTGGAATGGAAACACTCGTACTACCAGGTTTCACCACCCATACACAGGCTATAAAAACATGTCTTTGCTTAATTAATAAAAGCGCAAGGTATAATCATTTAATGTTAAATAAATCCTTATGAAATACGCATCACATAGTAATAATTACATGTTCAGTCACTGAAGCAATGATTCTGTAAGTATCGGTAAAAACAGCAGTTTTTTGTTTTTGTTTATACAAAAATCAGCCAAACACATCACATGTCGACACTAAACGAATTCCTGCAAGCGAAATAATGTAATGGCCGCTCTTCAATTCCTAACTAGTTGAACTTATTCCAGTCGTCACACGCAAGAAAGCTGCACTGGTCAAACGCGAAACAAACACCCGACCACCCGGTTCTACCCTACTTTCCCCTATTTCGTGTTACACACAAACTATTGTCGCCTTACAAGTCAAACACATTATGTAAAAATATCTGATTTTGAGTGAATGTGGTTTTCTAAACTTTATCTGTGCCTTCTTTTGATTGGTGAAGAACACTAGTGTTGATTGTTAATAAATGTGGGTTTATTAGTAATTTAGGTTATTCATTAACTCACGATGTTTATAAATTGTTATTAGTTGTCATAGCAACAGATAAATGTAATTAAAATAATCTTAGATAAATGGTGTAAATAAAAACATTAACAAGACATTTGTTTTTCCAGTATTGTCTTTTAGCTGCAAAAGTACAATTTCGTTTTCTCAAAACTGTCTTCGGTGGGACACGAACATCGGCATCAAACTTCCACAGTGCATTGATGATATATTCAAATGAACACTCTTGTAGTACTACGTTTCGGAATTTAGCGAAACACGAGTTACAGGACTTCAAATTTGTTAAAAAATTTCCTGAACGCCTGAGGGGTAGGCAATACTTCATACACATGTGTTGAATTTATGCATTTTCTATTCACTTTTATATAAAAAGGTTGCGCTGAAGAAAATGTAGAAGTTAAAGTTATTGATGAATTTGAAGTGTTAATTAATTGCTCCCATTCCTGCCAAATGCGAAACAGAGTGACGCAAAGGAAACTTCCCATCCCATTAATTTGGTAACGAATTGATTTCCAGGACGAAACCCGAGACACGCCCCTTTTAATTTCACGGGGAATGTGCCATAGTGGTCAAGAATTCCATACTGTGATAGTCCCGAGTAGAGGGAAAAATTAACTTTATTCATAAAATTCAAAATAATAGGAAAAATTTAGGTTTTAATATATTTTTATATTTTTCTTGTAATTTGTTCGGTGAAATGGAAATAAAACCGCCGCCATGTTTCAGCAAAGATGAACAGAGTAGCAACAACGAAGGCTGATGAAATATATTGCAATCCATGACGTCAATCGAGATGTTATTCACCTTTGAGCAAATTAACCATGTTCTTTATGAACGTCACCTTTCGCCCTACTTAAAGTTCACAGGAGAGTCAAGTCAGACAAACACCACACACACACATTTACTACATGTACGTTTTCCTATATAAAGCCAATCAGTATTCTACCAAAACCTCCAGTATCTCCAGTTCCATAGAGGGACCTTCAGTGCTTCAGTATCTCCAGATCCATAGAGGGACCTTTAGTTCTTGAGTACAATAGAAGAGGTCGCCATTTCGACAGTCTCCAGCCAAAGCATCAACTCCATTCTAAGAAGGAAGATAGTTTTTTTGAACATTTTCATCATCTGGCTGTGATAGAATTAAAAGCTGTTGAGTTTCATTGAACATCTAACTTCAACTAAATTTCAGGTATGAATAGAGGATCTGCTTTATATTGCGAATTCTAGCGTCTGACATAATTTAGACTTTCTAAGTGTCACCTCCCGATCTGTATTTGCTCAGAGATTAATAACTCCGGAAAACCCAGTTTATTCTGGCCATCGTTAAGAAACGTGGTGTGTTAAAATGTAATCATGTTACGTTCAATTAACACGGTAACAAACCCCTTTTTGTATCCAAGTAGTTCTCATGTTTAGCTGAGCTTCGTTGAATTAAAATCCCAAATTTAGCCTCTACCATCTGACATTTAAAGTAAACGCCCATAATGAACTCCCAGAGTTCATCACGTATTTCTCATCGATATATCACATTAAACAATCTTAGAAGAACGACATTATGTAAAACCGCTCGCTACTATGGTTTTCGCTCTCCCACTTTAGAATGTTTCCCAAAACACTCATGATGGACGACAGCATATCTTCGGTTGTTCACAATACTGTCCCATTTTGTTGTGGTCTGGTGGCAAAAAGTGAAATTTTCTTAAATGCCAATATGGGTCAAGTGACACATCATATCAATGGTCTTTAGGTTCTATTTACAAAACAATATGATCATTTACTAGTTTCTTTGAAAACTTTGCGAGAAATTCAGTTTGGAACTCTCAAATATTATAAAGTGAAACTTGGTAAGTGAGGGAATATTTTACACTATTTAACGTTATAAGAGCTCCAACTGCCATCGTTAGTATAAAAGAACTCCTGGAAACATCACTGATAAATTTAAACATGCTATTTCATGTTTTGTGATCCAATAGCACTCAACCCTTGTGATGAATTCGTTAATACCGCGAATTTCCGATCAGCATTGCGTGTTTGTAAAGGGAAGCACGTGGGTTCGAACCCTGGTGCCAAACATCGTGCCTGAAAATTTCCAGAATGTCCATCAATGTCACGAAACTAATGTTGAGTTGGTACCATACTTAAAGCCATGGTCTCAAACTTCCACTCAGGCACGTTGTTTGGCAATGCGGTTCGACCCCAGGTCCTGAACCTTTTTGGCAATTCCGAAAATAGAGAGATACACAAAAATAGCGTCAAGACAAAGTTATCAAACATCTTATAAAGTTGTTTACGTGCACCGAAAAGTCCGTAAATTATGCTGTTCAAGCCATTTCAGAAACAATTTTTCATACGTATGTTGTGGGTGTTGTCCCAGGACTCAGTGATAACAAAATTGAAACATGAAATGCTTGCAAACTTAGCACATGCTCTTCTAGCACATTTATTAAGAGATCGTTATCAGGAGTTTTTACATTTGTTTCTCGTTCCTTGGCGAAAACAAACAGAGAAAGCTATTTTGAGCTCCATGTCAGATAATCTTACCAGGTGGATGCGAAAAGGCGTGTATGCGTTGGAAGCAGTCCTTTTTAAGGTTCAGTCCAGGATGATCTAACGTAAACCTGACAATATAACATGTTTGAGTGTTACTTTCTTGTTATGTCCAATGAAATGCCAATTGCATTCCAAGTTCAACTCAATGACTCCCATTTGTTTTAGAAGTGTTGGACCAGGTTCTTGAAAATAATACATGTGCGGTGATTTCAGAATATCTTTGGTTTTTGTTCCAACATGCGAAGCTTACGCATTTCTGATAACAAAGTATCAGTACAAACAACGAAATGGATGAAAGTTATTCCGCTTTATGGGGAAACAAAAGTCGAAAATCAGCCTTTTGTTGTATTTTCTCTTAGTGGAAAGATTGCTAACCTTAACTCCATTTTAAAGTTTAACATTTTCTTTTTAATAACTTAACGTTAACTGAAAATGGGTTAAAACTGGCCAAAGTGATTTGTCGGTGAACGTTCAACTTATTTTACGCTTAAAATTCGGCCATTTTCTGATCGAAGTGTAAGCTAAAATTGCAATTCTTGGGTTACGTAGTTTTGTGGATGAAGTTGAAGCCTTGGTTGGATATTCTATAATCCAATAACAGGAGTAACGTTACTTGCTTGCCACTGAACGCCCCGACATTTTGAATGTCTATATTGCTTTTACACTGCAAACAGTTCACTGGTAGACCGAGGACGGCAAGAATTGCATTGACGGAAAGAGCACTTAAGTTGGGTATAAATCTTTACACTGTAGCAAACGTATCTCTCCTCCTTTTCACGAGATATTCCTCGTAGTAAAAACAAAAACATGTTAATGATTAACCTCCTTCGCAGTAAAATCCTAGCCATAAATATCACTCGGAAAGCCATGAGCCTTCTTAGCTAAGTGGCGAGAGCATCTGATTAGTGTGTTAGCGGACCCTGGATCGAAACCCGACCACATTAACTTAAAAAAAAAATTTAAAGAAGCATTACCTTTTCTTCTTTTCTACTGTATAAAATACTCTGCTTCAATGAAATACATTGGAAAAGTCATATATATTTGCATTTTGTAATTTTACAGAAAGTTAAACGTTCATCCGAAAACTGGCTGAATGTAAGTTAATCCAAAAAGTGGAGGCAGCTCAGCTGCCTCCATTTTTTAGATGAACGTTGTGTCTCGTATTTTTACAGTGTAGGTTAAATTTAGTTTAAGTTAGAACAGACGTTTAATTCAGTTTTAGTAAACGCTTACAAAGTATTCGTGCTACCAGAGTAACCCTGATCATTCCATGAGCGTGACCGGAATGGAAATTGTTGGATGATCTTAGCTGTTTTCGATGATTTTAATGGAGTTAATTTTAAATAACATGAAGAATATTTTTCTGAACCACAATTCAACAGCTAGCTGATTTTATATGACGTTATTGACTTGACTGCTTACTCCCGGTCTTGGCCCACCAAAATTTGCTGCTTGTCGAATAAATTGATTCACATGGGAAAAATATATTGTCGAATTCTTTTGTTTTTATTTACTTGGCTAGTTAGTAAGAACACTTCCTGTGGTCTACCAGTTATTACAGCTGCGTACTTTCAAATGGCATTGCAGTGGAATCAGGTATTTGTAACTGAATTGAACTGAATTCCTTTATGGCATTTAGGCATCTTTGGCTCAGGTCGGGATAGGGTAAGGGAAGGTAGTGGCCAGAGTTATACTTAAAAGTATCATCCCGATGTTTGTGTCATGCTGCCCGTTTCGAGCATTTTCTTCTGTTTCACCAGGCGAATGAAGTGATGGGAACTAGACAAAAAACTCTGACAGCTGCATTCCCTTCCCTCACATGCTGAAGAGTGTTCGCCGAGGGACGTATTCCCTGTGAATTATGACTGGCGCATATATATAATCAGTAAAATACATAATAGTGCAATTTTACTATATTTAGTATTAAAACCAATGAACCTCGTGTTATTTATGAACATGGTACAAAATTTGAGGATTAAAATGTTGGTAGATTTTTATCTTGATAATTCCGTTCAATAAGGGATGAGTTAAGATTTCTTACTTCGTCACAGACTGGAAGGTTATTACCCACATGGTACAAACACGTATAATATACGTATAATAGAGATATGATTTAGACTTTCAATACATCTAATAGATATGAAAAATTAAGCTAGAATGCATATACTAGACGTATATTTCACGTTTATATGTCCTACCCTTATACGTATGCCACATGTATAATACATGTCTAGTTAGATCTTTGTCATACATTTGGCAGACATTCGTTAGTGCGTGTAGCGTGGCATTCCTCTTAATTTTTGCACAATTTTTCGAACTTTCGAATACACAATTAACAGTCTTTTAGTATACTAAAAAATCACACTCGAGTAGTCTGTGCGTACGCATTATCATCACTTACTATAGTTTATCATAGTAAGTGATGAGGATGCGTATACACAGACTACTCGAGTGTGAATTTTTAATATACTAAAATACTGTTAAGTGTGTATTCGAAAGTTTGAGAAACGGGCAAAAATTAAGAGGAATGCCACGCTACACGCACTAACGAATGTCTATCAATTGTATGACAAATGCTTATGCCCGCCACCCCACCTGAAGATTTCAGTGTTTTCCTCTGCCTCACGAGGCGAATATTACGCTAGTACCGCTCTGACTTCTGCATTCGCCTCATAATTCTTCTTGGAAGTGTCCTCTCCAACGGCCATAATTCCTACGACAAGTGCATAAGGACAATATATAGCACAACATACAAGTACAGTAATGTACATAATATGCATGCACTTTGGTAAATTTATTTTACACAAAATCCTGGATATTGATTATAATACAGTGAGCGCTACTATTTATCTAATGGGGTGGCACTAGGTATATACAACTAAACACTGCAGTTAATTTATTTTACATTAACAACAAATAATCACACCACATTTCTGGAATGCTTCACTAACTTTCCATATATTCTTCAACTATGCTTGCAACGTTCCTTCTAATATAAACAAAGTATATTATAGGCAGAATAATCGTTCTACATATTTTCAATATCAACTTTCCCCGCTATCTTGGGAGAAACAAGCAGAAGAGTAAAAATATATATCAGATGGATCGTGAAACATGCCCTTCACCACATAATCCCTAACACATCATATTCTAAAAGAACTATTGTATAACGGATAAGTGGTCAAATCGTAACTAATAATATAATTAGTATAATATAAAAGTCCAATTAACTTTGATTAAACATTTTATTATTTTCAAGCACATACATTTTTTTGTCTTAAAACAAAACAATCATCATCTTGATCATTGATTGAAAAATATATTTAGCAAGATAAGTAAATTTAGTTCTTCAATATATGTAAACCACAAACGTAATCATATGTAAACCGAGATAGATAAAGTTGTAATGTATATGGATTGTATTTCGTTGAGTGCTAGAGAAATGGAAAATCTTTTAATACTGGTATAATGATGTTCCTTGTTCTAAACAACAAATCCTTGCTCTCTGAAGCTCTCATTTGCTTTTGTCCTCTTCCCTTTGCCTGGCGAACCTTTTTTTTTTTCAATTCTTTTCAATCTACTCATAATCCACTTGACACACACCTGAAATACAGAGGATTTGTAATGTTGAAAATGTTTACAATAACTGTACAGTACATATTGACCACGAATTTCAATACAGAATGTAAAAAACACTTAAGTTTAAAGTATTCATACACTATATCATCTTCATACTCAAGTGAATAATGTAACAACGGAAATGCAGTACGTTGAAAAATATATAGCGCAGTTTCAAAGAAATATGCAGCTGTCCTGACTTTCCCCAGGTTCACAAAACGAATATCAAGATGGTACCTCAAGTGAGACTCTGGCCGTTCTCTTCCCATCCTTTACTGGAAGAATGATTCCTCCGAGTCACGGGTTTAGGTCATAGTTGCTGCTGTAGCTTACAGAAAGGAGTTTAAAACAATATAAATAGGGCCCTTTGCTAAGAGAGAAACAACACAACCTCGAATTAACATTTATCAATATAAAAAAGAGAGAGAGTTAGATTTAGGTACAATAAAGTATTTTCATAGAAATTTTTTTGACGGTAACAAATAGAACATACTCAGCAAGTATACGAGTTTTAAGTGACATGTCATTTTTATTTACCTCACACAATGTGATATAGATGATAGATTAAAAAAAAATCCCGTTTAAGATGGTGGTGTTCTGAGAATTAATATTCTTGATTTGATAATAAATCTGGTTTAGGTATCC
>JAGDQP010022071.1:0-30918 GCA_022664845.1 Lepisma saccharinum
AGGCCTCCCCCGTAGGAAAGAGTTTGTCTGCTGCTCCCACGCTGACCAGATGTGTTGGGAGAGGAGAACCAAAGCTCTCAACTGTGATCGCCATTGTCTTTTATTTACAGCACTCCCCAATTGCATTACGATGCTGGATGGGCACCGTTCCAGACCATCTTGCTTTGGAAAAAATCCCTTGGCAGAGCCGGGAATCTAACCCGGAACCCCACAATCAGCAGTCGGCTTGTCTGTATGTGTATGGAAAAATAAGTGTGAGAAAGAATTCGACAGTATATACTTTATTTCTAAAACTGCAGTACAGTTTATGCAATTTATAGAGAGGGGAAAGAATATTTCGAACACGTTAAAATAACGTATTTCACGCCTTTGGCTAGGGGCAGATTTCGGAATGCAGAGCTAAGGACGATATTCCCAGATAGGGTGAAATCCCAACCATTCGCCCTACAAATCGAACACTAAACTGCACCATAATATAAAAACAGGATAATTTTATGTGAGGTCTAGGTAGCTCTGATAAAATACTCTGGTAAACTTTATATGGGCCAGTCTAGTAACTTTGGACTGCGACCCGTCACAATTACCCTTTAGCTGTTAAAATTCACACCCATGCCGGGACTCGAACCCGGGACCTTCGAGCCGATGGCCTACCTCCGCAGACTCTAGGTAGCCCTCAATTCAGCTATAATAAAACACGTGACTGAAGAAACTTCGTATCCGCCTGTAACATGCTACTAACGATATTTATACAAAGTGAGTCATAAATTTGGGATTACGCCTGTAGAATTTTACACCATATCAGAGCCATTTTACGTTTTATAAATAGACTTAAGATTGTCTACACCTTTGATAACTTTGAATAATTTTCTGGAAGTTTTATACGGTTTTGAAAGCAAGTTTACCTGATTCTTTAAATTTATTTTATTTTAAAAGTCTTGGGCTACATCTGGCGCACATTGCATTTTTTTTTTCAAATGAAAACGTTTCGGGTTATGGTCATCTTGGTTTTCAGAATTCACTTTTTAAAAGTTCTTAACAAATCAAAGCACTGTTTCGAGACTCTAGATAGGAATCCTACAATTTTTCATATAAAGACGTTTTTGGATTACAGCCATGTTGGATAATGTAATTCTAGATTTTTATTTCAGAGTCGAATTCAGCGACCTGTGAAATTTAAAAAAATGAAATTTCATGAAATCATATATTTTAAAATTTGTTTTCTCAAGTTTCCGCAGTCAGGGACTTCCGACACGCAATTTTTCAGTTCAGAATCATACTCAGCGACCATAGCAGCCCTGAGATACGAAATTTAAAAATTAAATGGGGTTTTAAAATTAAAATGCATCGTGTTGTTCCCGTCTTAATTTCGGGACTTATTTCTTTTTACTTAAATATCGATTGAGTTATATTAAATTGCACTAAAATTGGGAAGGATTCAAAACGGGCACTGTTTCTTCCAGGCATGTTTTCGGGGGAGCTTTATCCTCGGTGGTTTTCAACAGCCCCCGAAAGAATTAGTTTCAACACTTGTATTACTCATGCGTATTGTAAAATATGAATATAATAGCACTTTCTAAGATAAAATGAATTTTATGGGCGGTAACAGCACTATGGCTTACGCCCGTCCCGGTACGGGGGAAGCCCCTTATCTTGGTCATATTAAAATTTAGCTGTTAATTAAAATAATAAAAAAAAAAAGATAAAAGATGAAGATGTAAAAGGTCTTCAGAATCAGCTTACTGGTGTAAATGGCCAGTATAACAAGCCTGTAAATGGCCCTTCACAAGATAAAACAAAAATACACTATAAAAGTTAACAGCTAAGGAGCATAATCATATAAAATAAACGGAAATCATAAAACTCTCTGCGAAAACAAGTAAAATATTACCGTTTAAGTTTATGTTTATACCTAGCTTTCCCTTTCCTTCCCACGAGATTAAAATCCATATCCATCAGGTGGTCCTGAATCATGTCTGAAGCCAAAGATGAACTTGGTTCATCGATAGTATGTGCAGACTCTTCCTGAGCTAATTGAGCAGACAAAACGTTCGTCAGAGTCTTAATGCTTGTAGTGAGAGGCGAAGTTCGAACTCATTTGGAGACTTTATAGGGACTAAAAGTAGCCTTAACCCGTGGAGTTCTAGAGCTCTGAACAGGTGTTTTTTGTCCCTGACTCTGCGTTGGCATATTGCGAGAAGTCTCCGATTCTTTGGGCGGCTTTGGAGGGTCGTCATGCACATCAGACTGTGTTTGTGTTGATGCATTAACTGTCTGGGTACCAACCGAGACAGTTTTAACTGCTAGTCTGGCTACATGTGAAAACGCACCAGAGTGAAGGGTGCGTTGAGACTCTCTTAATCGACGTTTAGCATCACCAGCGGATATTTTCTCTAAGACCATCAGCTCTCGAATTCGTTTTTCCTCCTGAAAAATAGGACAGTCCCGCGACCAGGCTGTGTGATCACCCTTGCAATTAACACACTGAGGTTTCAGTGATGTGCAAGGATCCTCACCATGGCTACTGGTTCCGCATATTGCACATACAGCAGAGGTCGCCTTACACGACGTGTTGCTGTGTCCATAGTGCTGACATTTAAAACAGCGGAGCGGACTGGGTATATATGGACGGACAGGCAAGCAGTAGAAGGCTGCCTTCACGTCCCTCGGAAGCTGTGGCATGGCAAACGTCAAAATTAGCGAGCTCGTGAGTTGCAGTTCGCCACTCTTTCGAGTTTTAATCCGCCTAAAGTTGACTACACCTTGGCTGGCCAGTTCATTATTAATCTCCTCTTCAGGGACATCTTGCAAGTCCCAACAAGATATTACGCCCTGACAAAAGTTCAGTTGACGGTGTGGTTCAACTTGAACTTCGAATGGTCCTAGGGTTTTCAGTTTTAAGAGATTAGTAGACTGTTTATTATTGGATGTCTCTCCGAGCAAGGTGCCGTTGCGAAGCTTTTTAACATGCTTAAGTTCACCTACAACGTAATTAAGTTGTTTTTGTATAATGAAAGGGGATAACCCCTTCAAACCACCTGGATTTTCTGTTTCACTCTTTACTTTAATCACAAGATATCGTGTAATAGACGGTACGATACTTGTCTGTTCCTCTACTTTGATTTTCTCTTCTTTGTCACTGCTTGATGCATTAGCTGTATGCGCCTTCTTACGAACATCAGTGACGTTCTCTTCGCTCTGTCTCTTCTGTCTTATTTCTTTCTTTCTGCGAAGGCGACTTATTAGGATGTGGTGGAGCCATGATGAATGAAAGCCGTAAATGCCCACACTTCTCCGTCTTCGTTCTGAGGAGCCAACGAGGCTGCCGGGTACTACCCTCATCACCCTTGTCAGCAAGCTGGAAATCGAGGCGAAGTCCAATGACTTGGCGTCGAAATCACTTGCACTCCCGACTGATGGATACTTGGGACACCCACTCCCCCCAGTGTTGGCGAGACCGAAGGTCCGAAGAGCTCCCCAATGGCGCACTTCCCAGTCTCAACGAGCTAGACAATCCAAGAATCTGCTGTTAAGAACTAGGCGCTATCCAATGGTTCCGCCCCCTTTCCCCTGGGCCATCGTCAATGCAAGTACATCCTGTCACATCCGTGGTGATTGCGCGGAGGCGCAACTCACAGCAAGAGATGAAATGATCATCTGTGGATGAAAATGAGGTGGATGTGAATGGAACTCCTCTCTGCCGGTCCTCCTTTCAAGTAGCGTAGCTGTTTAGCTGCGAGGGCTGATTGCAGGCAGCAAAAGCCAGCTGGACGATGGGGTCGCCAATTCCCTACGCCATTTGTGGCTGATTGCAACCAGCATAAGCCGGCCGGACGATGGGGTCGCCAATTCCCTAGCCGTATACGAGCAGCGATGGTCTGCTGCTCGGGCTATGTGATGATGCATCACGTTGCGGTCCGTAGACCTGCGATGAGGTCGCCAATCCCCTACGCTAGTGGGAAGTAAAAATTCTCAATAACCACTCTGTCCCTGTTATTGGACTTCCCATAGGCAGCAACGATGTTAGCAGCTGCCAGGGCTGATTGCAGCCAGTAAAACTGACTGGGCGATGGGGGCGCCACTTCCCGACGCCGGGAATAGCACTCTCTATTGAAGTTAACTAAAAATAATACGATATATTCTTAAATAAAATTATTATTTATTTTACGCACATGGAACTCAATATGCATTATTTATAATTTTCGTAAGATTTGATTTAGCCTCCTTCCCCGACCAAAATCTTTTGAAAAACACTGGCCACACCGTTTATAATGTAATTGAAGGCAATATATTGATCTTCGTAATTCAATCATTTCAACTTCCGAAACGATTCTAGCATATTTTGGAATTCCCAGATACGAAATTTCACTTCAATCAGATACTTACAAAGTGGTTTTGATCTGGCTGCATCTTGCATTTTTGGATAGAAATTTCTTATCTTCACGCTGGGATCAGAGTTTACGGTGATCATTGAGTACTGGCATCGTAGAGAAAAGGAAGAGCGTTCGCTTGCAGCGCAAAGGATACGCGGTTAGAGACTTTCTCAAGTCAATATATTTTTTTTTTTTTACTTTTTCTCTAGTAACGTGCAAATTGTGTGTGTTACTGTATCCTTTTTACATGTAAATGAATGTTAATGTTATGTAGCTTCTTGTTTTCTCCTTCAAATTCTTCTTTCTTGCTTCATTTATTAAAAAAATAAGCTAATTTACATGTTTAGCACATTTTGTGTTGTATTTTACACAAAAACAAAAATATGACAAAAGAATAAATAAACAGTTGCATAACATTTACAGAGATAATAATAATAATACTGATTATTACTCATGAAGTGTAATGCACTTAATTTAAATAAATGAAGAAAAAATGTAGAATACGAATTAAAGAGCAAAAACCTACACAGTAGTGGCAGAAAGAATACTGTAACACAACATTTACTAGAGGAAAAGGAAAAAGTAAGATGACAAGAACTCGAACCGCGAACCTTTCGCTTGACAAGTGAGTACTCTTCCATTAATACTCTGCGCCAAGAAAAGTAATTGCAGAACAAGATGTTTTGGAGATATCTTTCTCAGAGGTTTCAAACTTTTGTCCCTACTAGTGGTGAAACTAAGTCATCACCATCAGCACCTAAAATTTACATGTTGCACACGACTTTTGAAGCCCTTTCATAGAAACCAGGTCTCATCCAGAAGCAGTGTGCGAATTAAACTTCTTAGTCAGGGGGATAAAACATAAGCATGGATTTCAACAGGTTATATATATATATATACTTAGAGAGAGAGAGGAGAGAGGAGAGGAGCCCAGAAGAAATTTCAGATTCGGATACCTTTACTGCTAAGAAACTTAGCACACGTGGGCCGAAAAGCTCTTTGTTTAACAAGAAATCTCTCCCTGAAGTTCGAAATATTGCTACATTGGTACTAACGTTATGGCTGAACTGCACAAGTAGCAATAGAGCGCGAAAACATTTTCCAAATTACAGAAAATTATTTTAAAATAAGATCTTATCGAAGAAAATTCCCTTTATACTGTGTTCTATAAGTTTTAAAAATAATTTGAAAATCTCCTGAAATTCACCACTTGACAACATATTTTAATAAGCATTATAAACCAATTTTAATACAGAAAAAGGTGATTGTGTTGCAATCATTTTGAAAATAACGTTAAAAATTATTTGTTTTGTTTCTAAAAATGTATTATTTGATTCTTTTTTAAAGTCTTACTTGGTGTTTGGAAATGTTTTTTATAAAATAATTTGATATATGTTTTAACTGCTTAGAAAGTTTTCATTATTTATTTATCACTAGAGTAAGATAATTACAACGGTAGATTATATTTCATACATGAAGTATTTTGTCGTAAAATAATAGCATTGCACTGAAATAATACAAAAAGTCCGATTTGTAAATTTTGCAGTAGTGGACTAGTGTGTCGTATAGCTGCCAAAGATGCTTGTTTAAAATTTAAGTATTTCCTTATTTTTTCAAAATTCATGACGTTTATATATTAGCGTAATTTTCGGATTGTAAAGGAAGTCTAAACGAAATTAATGCTTTATAACTATTATAGTTCATCTATGATCTTGACAGGAAGGTAGGCATTATACAAAATTCAACCGGTGAGCTTGCTGATAAGAGCTTAGGGAGAGTATTTCTGACAGTGAGACTCACTCGACCATGACGTATAAAAGCTGACGTAACTCGATTACCCATGATCCCTTTCAGTTCAAGTGAAGGCTGGCTCATCTTTATCTACATGAATTTGTTGAAAGTTCTCAATAATATAGTTTGGAAAAAAATGAAGAACGCAAGCGGTTTCGATCCAGGAACTGTCAGCGCCGAATGCCAGCATCTAAACCACTAGAGTTATTGCCTTTTTTATCTACTTTTCGAATAGATCTAGTATTACCTGCTTACACACACACACGTTCGCACTGTTCCTTTTCTTATTTCCTATTTTGCCCGTCCTATTATCACGCATTCAAACGTCTGTATCGTATGAGAATTCTTCTGCAATATCTCTCCTCTTCATTGCTGCCAGAGTAACTTGAAAATTAAGCACTAAACATGCGATATGTTTGGCAGGAGCTTAATTTTTCATACGGAGGTGTTTCCAATATTCTCACCACGGCATGGGATTTACTTTCTTGAAAGGTAGCACGTAACAGGTACAAATGCTAACCTACTTTGAAATACACTAATCAGGCAACATTGCGGACTGAGCAGTCCACACGTGTTTATACCGATTGTCTTTACCGTGTTGTCATTGGAGAGCTATACGACACGATCGAATTAAAACGGAGCACTGTGATTGGCAGGCAATTCCTATAAAGCGGGTCCGTCGACAGGAATTGAATCCAGTGCCGAGCACGATGGTAGTTTGTGACTGTTCAGGGTTAAACGTGAGTGAGAATTGCATCTTGCAAGCTATATATAGATGGAGCCCGACATGTTCTGTGACCTGTATTCAGTGCTAAGCTGGCATTCCTCTAGAATGTGATGGTCATGATTGTAGCAACCTTTCAATCGATGATCTAAAAGATGAAGTTTTGGAGACGTTAGCGTTTCTCGATGCATATGATACCCTGTATAACATACTTGTAGAAATGCATCCAAATCAGGACATCCCAGTAGAACGCTTTATACGCACATGTATAGGGATGATCGCCAATGACAACGATTTACAGGCAATCTACGATGTGCTGTGGACAAAGGACTTTGTACATGCAGCTACACTTTTGGCTTTGGAGCAAGATTCAAAATAAAACGCAACGATTATATCTAAAAAGTTGTTTATTGTGCAAATAACAGCTACAGTGCTTGTAGAAATCTGAGCGCACTCTTAAAAAGTTCAAGTCCAAAAATTTATCTATGTGGCTACAACATGACTGACCACTGCGCGGGTTTTAACAATGAGTGTATTAGTGCAGTTTTAGAGTACTAATCTATATGAAGAAAATCATATTTGTATAACTAGTCATGATGTAATGAAAAATATGCGAATAAAAGTAATTAGAACTATTCTCTTGTTATTATTGGCCATAAAATAAATTATAATACAGCGATGTTGCTACGTCTGTAATCATTTGCGATAGTTTCGCTCATTCGTACTTGTGACGTTAAATACTGCTTTTGAAACTTTTAACAAATTATACATGTTTTTCATATATATATATATAATCTAACAAAATAGTAGTCAATAGAAGATTAGCTCATATATGCACGAAATACTGTAACTGAAACAAAAATCAGTTTTATGTAACTTTTACTTTGTTTTGATTTCGGTAAGAGTTGTCGGAAACTTGCGAATAGAGACAGGATGAGCACCTGAGGCTGAGCCATTCTCGCGCATGTGCATTACTTCTTAAAAGTAAATATTACTTCCAAGCAGTTACTCCCAGTTGCCAATTTAGCGTAGGCCTATTGGTAGAGTGTCGGAAAGCTAATCCAAAGAACCCGGGATCGAACCCTGCTGTAGTTTTTTATATTTTTTCTTAATGAAAATAACTTTTCTTTTATAAATATATAAACGCATTAGGAAATTTAATAAATTAGTGAACAAACGCATGTGGAGGTTATGTAAGTCAGGTTCGGTGTTTTTTATTGCACACACTATTAACTCGTGTTTTCACAAGATGTCATTCCTGCCGCTAGTCACAAATAAGTTTGAAGCCTGTCTAGCTGTCTTCGTGGCCGTGCGCGCTGCGTTTTACTTCCCCCCCTTTTAGTCCATAAAGCTGGCGACGAGTTTGAATCCCGAAGCTTACTCTTCTTTCCTCACAAAGCACCGTCATATATGTTCGTATTGCATGGACGTATACGCTGTTAAAGTTGACGTCATTACCGCGCGGTATACTAGCAACCAGAACGACTGGCTTTATACACACGGAGTAGCATACGCGTTTAGTATGGACGAAAAAGACAAAATGGTTTTCTTAACATATTTATAACATTTAATAGTTATACCTTACAATATGACTACATGCTTTGCGCTTGACTGCAGTTACTATGCTTTATGTCAAACTTGTAAATTCTTCAGATTTCCAAAGAAAAGACGTTACTGTTATGGACGAAGATGTGCAGTCTATTTACAATCTATTTTGTTTTAGATTTAGCAATTCTATTTTGTTTCAGAAACTCTCTTTGTTAACACTTAAAGTTTCTGGTAACAACATTAAATGACTGTGTAGATTTATATTTTCATATGTTAATTGCATTCAAGGGGGCATGGAACAATTGTTTGTTGTTTTCAGAATCTTTAGGATCAACTGGATGGCATAGTTCATATAAATTCTAGATGTATGCCTAATTAATGTTTCACTAAGAGATTTTCAGTAATTGTTTATATTTTTTACAGCAGATTCTCAGGCGATAGATAGTGGTAGATACTTTACTCATTTAGAACATGAATTATCATCTCTCGCATTAAATAACTGAGAGAAAGACTGTAATGGATAATCCTCAAAATTCTAATGGAACTGCAAATATCAGGCAAAAGCCATTGTGTTTAAATCGATTTATTATATATTTATCTACAAGGGATGCATAACTACTTTGTATGAAATGCAGAAAATAATTACAAGGGGAGATTCCATGTATTGAAATAAACTATACTGAATTCTAAGACTTATGTAACAGTGTTAGTTACGATAAAGTTGTATATTTGAATACACGTGGCACAATATTAGCATTTGCAATAGCTAATAATACTTCAAACTTCTCTGAACCAGATGCCGATAATTATATTAGCGAAGGAAAACCATGTTTGATTTGAAATTACTTTTCTATTCTCAAGTTTGGAAGACCCGTATCAGGCGTGGCCAACTTCTTTCTTTACGAAGACCATTATATGATGATTACGGGTCGCACACTTTTAGACAGAACTTGAGTAAAAATAAACTCTGAAGTTTTTCAAGGTAATAGATGTATGTAATTGCTATCTTTGTAAAAACATTTTACTATTGGAATAACAATATATTCGTAGAATACTTGATTGTGATCCCAGCGGCCAACTATCCTGACTGAGGTTTTTTCCAGGGTTTGCCCTTAGCCACACCAGACAATTGCCGGGTGGGTACCTTCAACTTAGGTCCTGGCCAACTCCTTCTGGTATCCTTTTTCCCTGAGACTTGAATGCTTGAAAGCCATAAATATATTTAAATTCAAATACTTGATTGTAATTATAAGCTTTTAAAGCACATTTGATTACATATATTATAATTTGTTGTAGTTTTTATCTTATCGCGGGCCTCACAAATTATATGATGGGTCGCGTGCCGTCCAGAGAGTTTCTGTTGGTCATGCTTGATCTATATTATGGTTTATTTCAAAACACTGGAAACAGTGTTCTAGAACATTGCATGAGCGTAGCAAAAGTGCATGGGCCTAATTTACAGAGTTTTAAACTAAAATAAAACAGAGCATGTCGTCTATACATGAAATAATAATAAAAAAAAAGGGTAATGTGCTTGTAGTCAGTGATTATAATATAGGCGATTCATCTGTTGGTAAGTTCATGAAAGTGGATCTTACCTGTAAATGTTCGCGTGTATCAAGGTAATATATGTGTTTGGACAGATAGATATCCAGAAGATGGTTTCAGGAGGTTCCGCGGGTTTTCGGGTGGGGGAGTGTTAAAGGTGTGTCTGGGCACGAAATGTATATTAAATGTACATAATTAAGCCTAAAATTATATTAATTTTGCCTAGAACTCTGAATTTGGAGGGGGTCGGTCCTTCGGACTCACCCCTAAATACGTCTTTGTGCGTTTCATTCAGTTATTTCATGCAAATTCGGACATGCTGATTTAGTGAAGATAATGCTTCACTACACAGTGACTTTGGCAAACTTTCATCTTTGCAAAACATTTAACAACGCGTCATATGATAACGCAATTGCTATAATGCAACAGGTGGGTTGTCAGATTAAATATGATATTTCTTCTATTTCATTAGATCTGTAAATATTTTATACTTTTATTATCATCTGAACTTTGAAGTAACTAAATATAAACACATACCAGTTAAAATTCTTCTAATTACAAAGCACAAGCCTACTTTTGAAACCTCTCTCAAAATCCTATGGAAATCAAATGGCAGGTTTTCTAGGCAACCGTTTGTTTCAAGTCAATATGGCGGCCCCCACAATTCTCAGTAGCAGACGATTTTTACAGCGTATTAATTTGATTCCTGTCAAATGCAAAGAAATCTGACAACGATTACCACTCCTTTAGAAAGAGTTAACCATTTCGAGGTTTAGTCTAATAATTATATCAATAGTTCAAATAGTAATACCAAAATGTTTAGAAAGGAGCAGATTAATCGAGGTCATATTCGCTGACGTCAAACTTGAGGTCAGTGACTTTCTACCTGCTTTGCTAATTTAATCACTTGCATGAATTCTTAAAATGCAGAAGGCTAACCAAATGAAAAGGGTCTGTCAATTTTAAACACCAAATTAGAAACGGCTGGATAAATCGAGATCACTGAATACAAATTTGAAGTCAACTTCTCTGTATTTGTTGTTGTTTAGACGCTAGCCTCCATTACAGATGGAGGAATCAAATTAAGAGGTCCAATATTTTAAGATGGTCAATAAATTAAGAGGTCCAACAACTGCTCTTCAGATGAGGACGTCTAGTGTGCTGTGCGATCGTAGAGTCGTTCCAAAAGGAAGGATTTCTACCGCGACGCCACAGAAAGGCTGGTGCGCCGTTGGATGAAGTGCATGGAAGTGGATGGTAACTATGTGGAGAAGTGATGTTCCAGAACTGAAGCCAAATTGTCAATGTACACATTGTTTTTATTTCAATAAATTATGTTCGCTATAACCCGAGATAATCAACAGGTAAAACTTTTCAGCCCACCCTCGTAAATATTTTTTGATAGCGAATTAAGAACAGCACTACGAACAGAATCTTGGTAACACTGGCTTCTCGATTGATTGAGGATTTTGTTTTTATATGAAGCCGACTGTTCTGATTTACGGATATCTTTTCTCTCTCACGTTTCGCGCTGAGTCACTTACAAGGGAACATTCCCAACTGTTCAGCCGATGTTTACATGAAATACTTTTTTTCTCACTAGATTCTAACCTGTAATGCACGAAAATGGCATCTACAGACCCAACCTTTTTGAAAATTTTGATAGGAACTTTTTAAAATATTGATCTGTGCCTATTTGCACATTGCAAGGAATAGGTATGAAGACACTTGTGATAAAACAGCTGCGGGAATATGATCCAACCTTTGGGTAATGATGACGATAGGTGAAGGACTACATCTGGTGGTGGTATGAGAATTATGGTCGCCATCTTGGATCTGGCTCGAGAATTTTAAATAGGAAGAGAATGTGACATCATTTTAGGCTAGCTAGTTCCCAGAAATTCAAATATGAAAACATTTTACACCTACGCTTATTTGTTTAGGAGATATAAATTCTAGAAGTTACAATTTGGCGTCCTACATGTGCTCAATTTGTTGGCAATTTTGGTGGGCACACAAAATCAGTCGTTTTAAAAATCCCCAGCAACGAATCCAGCATACCTGCACCACCGTTCGTTGAACCCGGTGTTACCTAGTGCACATGGATAAGACAAAGATTTTCGCGATCTTATACAAACTATGTAATTCCCTAGGATATTTCATCCACAGTTTGCAACACTGCGGTGTTTGCTCTACGTACGTTGTTTATGCTCACTAGAGGATGCCAAAAACCTAATAACACAACGTAGTTGCCATTTGAAAAAATTAAACGTCATACCGGGTAAGCAACACTGACATCGTGTTTTCAATTTTGATATCCACCACGTTGCTACAAACAAATTTCCACAAACGAAAGTTTCATTCAATGCGTCGTTTATGATTTATTGAGAATTATTCATTTTCTTCCCATTGTTCGGCGTTGATTTTGGGCTCCAAGATGGAATCACTGTATCTCCAAAATGAAGCAGAATTCGAACCATGTTCACATAAACTTTTTTGTTTTTCATGACTCATACTATCACCTCCGAAAGTACTGAACCTTTATCCCATTTGAAAAAAATATATAAGTTTGTGTTGAGGTGGCAACACTATGCATGTGGCAACTCCATTGTGTATGGAAGGCTGTCCTCCTCCTGTCGCTACATCTTCCACTGCAAACCTTTTGTATTCTATTTCAGTGCTTTGCAATATTCCAGTGGTTTGATTAAAATGGGACACCCTGTACGTATATAATAAAATAATAAATCACAGCCATATATATATATATATATATATATATATATATATAATAAATCACAGCCATATTCAATCCACTAGTGGATGAGGCCTCTCCCCGAAGGGAGGAGTTGGTCTACTGCTCCCACGCTGACCAGATGGGTTGGGAGAGGAGAGCCGAAGCTCTCACTGTGATCGCCACTGTATTTTATTCACAGCAGCTCCCCAATTGTCCTCACGATGCTGGGTCAACACCGAAATTTTTTGAGCCCCCACCGGGAATCGAACCCGGGACCGCTCGCACTGAAGTCGAGCGCGCTACCGACTAGGCTACGCAGGAGCTCATATATATATATATTTACACCGCGTGAGTCATTGACGAAAGACAGCCCAAAATAACTTGAAAAAGGAGCAGAAAATGAAAAATGTGCGCAGGTAACCTAATACCTACGGGAAGGGGACATTTGACAAAGTACACGACAATAGTGTCACATAAGCAGTGTTGCCACCCCAGCACAAACATATTTTTTTCAAATGGCACTACGAAAACTTTTAATGTAAAATAAAGCTGTGAAGCAAAATACGTCCAATGATACCACAATCAATGCTCATGTTGCCATCTTTGGGAGATATAAATGGTCAAAGTTGGAAAAAGGAGGACTGGATTGTAGCTAAACAGATCGCATTAGATCGAAAACATTTACACGAAAAGAAAATAGGATAGGATGTGGTCTTAATAAAATGCCAAAAGTAAGTTTCACTACGATTAGCATCTACGATTAGCAGTGTTACCACACGAGACGCCGAAAGAATGGGAAATTTACACAAGAAATGTCCCCTTGAAAAAAGTCACAAAAATAACCGAAAAGACTCTTTGAGGGTTTAAAAATGCAATGGAATTTATTTGAAAGTGGTATCACAAAGCGTTCACAAGTTACAACAAAAGAGAGGAAAGCTGGCAACATAGGAGGGACATTTTTTTATCCCTCATGCAACACTGGAACACACACAAGGTTGCCAGAGGTATGGCGAATCTTGCTTTCCTCCCCAATTGCCAGGATGTTCACTCGCGAGCTTCAAAGATTATGGCGGTGTGGTAGTAACTCCTTCTCCTATTCGATATTTGATTATAAAACGCACACAAAGAAGATATAGTACGTTAACATGGCATGAGCGAGATACTTTATACGTTTGCATAATAAACTCAGGGTTCCCACTCCCTTTCCCCAAAAAATTTCCAGGACAAATCACCAATTTTCCAGGACTTCGACACAGGAAGGTATAACAACTGTAGGTTCAAAATTCAAAACAGTGAAATGAAAAGTATAGTAGCTTATGCTGTTAATATTAATGCAAGTACAGTATTAATACACAGCAATTAAATACACAAAAGCGGAGCGTAATGTGCTGCTTTTTTTTAGTGGCCTCCCAACTCCCCTTATAGTCACCCGATCAACCCACATCCAGCACATGTATTCATTCTTTACATGACATCTTCATTGCGTGACTGTGTGACATATAATTACGGGAAAATAGGAATTATATTACAAGTTTTTCAACTGAGTATGGAGTTGTGTGATTTCCTCATCTATAGACACAATCTCTTTCTTCTTTAGCGAAGCTGCTCTACGGATAGCATTTGACTTTGTCAATAAAGCAAAGCAAGACTTCTGTTCTGCTTCATGTGCAAGCTGGTTTGCTTTAGTCTCCAAAGCTTCACTTGTTTCCATCAATTTCCTTTTCTTTCTCTGCAGCTGCTGTACATTTTCACTTATCTCTTTCCTCTTGCTCTGCACTTGACTTTCTCTTTC
Source organism: Lepisma saccharinum (assembly GCA_022664845.1). Taxonomy (NCBI): domain Eukaryota; kingdom Metazoa; phylum Arthropoda; class Insecta; order Zygentoma; family Lepismatidae; genus Lepisma; species Lepisma saccharinum. The sequence continues at coordinate 14,508 of JAGDQP010022071.1, forward strand.
AACAGTCCTTATTTTCTCCAGCTCTGCCATATAGCGCTGCCTTGCATGGAAGGCATGATGCTGCATTTCTTTCGTGATGTTGAAGTAAGGTCTTTATGGAAAATGTTATCATACACCAATCTCAAACCGACCAATGATTTCTCCTTCATATTTTCAACAAGCAGATCTTTATTTATGCTGTAGCCTCGTTCAACAGTAGCCTGTCCATGAGACAAAACCAGAAGCTTCTTTATGATTAACAACAAATCTTTAAATTCTTCCGAACCATCCAACAGTTTTGTGTAAAAACAATCCAGCCTCTCAGGGTCCAACTTATACCCAGCAAGTGCATCTTTAAACTGCTCAGTAAATTTTCCATACAAAACAAAGAATGACAATGTGATTCTTTGGGTGTAGGCCATTTCTTCTCCAACAGTGACTGAAGGACACCACGAAACTTTATGGATGACACACTATCTGGATCTAGGCATGTAAGGTCTCTCACAAACCTGTATTTCAGTGGACTCTTCTGTATGACATACAACAGCAATCTGCACAGGAATGTCTGACATTAAACTTTGAACTGGAGTTTTTTTCCTTTCAGTAACGTTCCTCTCTTTGCATACACTACGGAGACTTTGTGAAGTTGCAAATCCCAAGTCTACATTTGATGCACTCACCATGTTGCTCTTTGATGGGGTGAATTGTGATAGCTTAGCAGCAGAAGACAATGTCCCACGAACAGATTTCTGGATGATTATGCGGGCCACTTTCATTCCAACTTCATACAAATCTTTAGCTAGGAATGGAACCAGAGGTTCATCACTTTGGTACCGCTGGAGGAGTGGTCTTAAGAGACTAGTTACAAACACAAAAAAATGGAACTTACACTGCATTAGACTATCAGCACAAGCAACTTTCAAACACTGGAATGCATTTGACTTTGGTACAGAACTCTTGCCAGACGTGCTCTTAATGTAAGTTTCCACTGATGGCCACATTTCCAGAGCTCCTTCAGCTACCACTGCGTCTTGCAACCACCTGTGAGCACAAAACTTCAATGGAAACTTTTCACAGCCAGTAACAGAAACAAAATCCTCACGTTTTGCCGGGGCCTTTAAACAGTCGCCACAGGGATGTTAACACTGATCCCAGGTCCCAGTCTGTTGATTCACACGCCACACGAAAAGCACCATGTAGAGTGTGCAAACCACAACTTCTAATGTCCAGCAATGCAGGGGAGTCTTCACCAATGTGATCTCTTAACAGATTCAGCAGTTTCCAGTTAACAAGTGGCCCATCTATCGACACCTGAATTAACTTGTTAAGGGGTAACTTCTCTGTTCCTTTGAGGAAAGCCTGCAGTAAATCTTCTGCCGTTGTATGACCTAAAAACTGGGACCCAAGATACTAACTGTTCACCACATTTTCATCAGTGTTCCAGTATCTCACAACCATATCCATTTGTTCAGACTGAGATACCTTGTTCAGGCACTCATCAAAAGATACCACAAAAGCTGGACTCCTACACACACTGTCACAAGAATCTCTAAGAAGTAGACCATAGCAAATGACGTAAGATAACTTTGTAGGCCCACACACAAATTTTTGGGTAAGTGCACTGTCTGGAAACATGGCCCTAAATAGATCTCCAATGTCTGAACATGAGTTGTATGAGTACTTTGATTTTACCACCTTCATTGCCCACAACAGTTCACTTTTACACATGTCTTCTCCAGACACATGTTTCAGCAGAATGTTTTCTGTGACTGATAGCGATCCTGACGTGGAAGCTTTCTCTGAAGCACTACACTGTTTTTCATCCCGAGACACAAAATGTGAAGATGAACTTCCTTCTGGCTGTGATGATTTACACTTAAAATATGAAGCCACAGACGAGCTTTGGGAAAGAGTTTCTAGGAACAACTTCACTTTTTGCATGTGAATTTTGCCTTTCACGTGCCTTCGAACTGCTGCTGACCCCATGTTTGAAACATCAAAAGTTTTGCCACACACTTTACACTCTGCCCTGTATTCAGCTTTTGAATTCGTCCATTGCTAACCAGTTCACCTGAAATTTGCTCCTTCTCTCCATGGCTTCCAAACTCAAGGCCGTTCAGAAAATCTCAACACGTACCTGAAGCATACAAATAAATATTAGAGAACTCACTACCTTCTAATGAAATCCTAATTTAAACAACTTAAACAACTCAGTAAAACTTAAAAGTTTCTTTGGTATAGCAAGGAATTGAGTTTCACCTAGATATGACCTTGTCACAAATAGCATTCATATGAAATTTTACTGAAGAGTAAGTACTGTTGCGAAAATAGACTGATTATGGATTGATACTGGAAAAAAGCACAGTTACTGGAGGATAGTGCTACTGAAGACAGCATCCAAGAATGGGTTGACAGACTAGTGGATGAAAGAAGAAGACAAGTTCTCCCAGCCAACCACCCTGTTAGGAGAAAGAAAGCCCAACAACCACCCACACATGCAGGATCATGACAAATTATTATTCAGCACAAAAACAGAAGCAATCAATTAAAATCATTATAATTATGAAAAATCTGACATTCAGTATTTCTGTAAATTTCAAGGACAGAAATGCATTGTCAAGGACATTTCCAGGATGTTTCCAGGACAAAATCAATTCAAGGGCATTTCCAGGTTTTCCAGGACGAGTGGGAACCCTGTAAACTAGAGTAGATATAAAGAATCAAAGTTTTTAGCAAGTCAAGAGTTTAAGTGAAGGCTCAAAGTAACTATCGAACATATCATAAGTGTGGAGCAGTCGGTAGAGTGTCAGACTTCGGAATTTTTTATACTTTGGGCAACACTTCGAGTCCGAGTGTTGTAACTGGACTTTTTTTTTTATTATTATTATTAAGGCTCTATTACACACTTACTGACTTTGTACATTTTAAATTGTTTTCTCCGTAAAAATAAATGTTCGATAGATTATTACTGATGCTTATGATATACGATACGTACTTGTATTTCCGATTTAGTATTTTGAAATAAATACTCAGTATATTGAAATAACTGATGCGCTTTTCTTATTTTTATTGTAGTAAGGAAATATGATCACTCTTTGCAAGAGATATGTGTTGAATTTCGATAATAATGCTCTGCACAAATATTTTCTTCTTTGTCTTTCTGGGAAAGTGGCAATTTTACACCGTAACAATTTTTGTTGCAGTTTGACTGACCGTATTTAAAGGTTGCATAAACAAATTCAAGAATTAATTATATTGTCCTCCCCTCTCCAATGAATTGGGAACTATTAATTTCATGCATTCGTATAAAGAGGTATTTTGACTCCTTCCAATCATTTACATAGTCCGTGATACAGAAACAATGGATACAAAAGTGGTGAGAACTCATTGTCATGGATTCTAAAAGGTTCTTCGCCAAAAGAGGGGGCCCGAAATTAAAAACATTTACGATTAATGCAAAATCGTATACAAACCCTGCAAAACTCTAGTTTTAAAATTTCGAAGTTTAAGTGTTCTCCTCGCACCCGACCCCACTTTTTAACATTTTTCTAAATATTAAAAAAACAAACTAAGAGCCCTATCCAAAATGTTAGAAATAGTGCACTAGAACTTACAAATTAGTATGAAATACAATGGACAGCGATTTCGAGATCTTGTCCATTGATACATTTTCAAAGATTGTGACGTCATTATTTAATTGAAGTCTCAACGTTCATCAATCGATAAGACCTTGAGATCGCTGTCCATTGTATTTCATAGTAATTTGTAAGTACTAGTGCGCAATTTTCTAAAAGAAAATGATAGTCTTCTTAGTTTCTTTATATATATATATATATATTTAGAAACATGTTAAAAAATAGTGATCCTCAGAAGTACGTCGCCAAAAACCGTTATTTCAGCACGAACTGCTCAGCAAATATCTCTGCAAGAGGTTTTAGACTTCAGTCTCCGCTAGCGAGAAAACTATAAGAGATCAGTAGTTAAAATTTGCACGTTGCACACAACTTTTAAAGCTTTAAATAGAACCGAGTCTCACCAGAAATAAGAGTTCAGGCTTGGGTCCCTTTCTGAAGAGTTTTTTTTTTTTTTTTTTTCAACTTTCCTCAGTTATGAAAGGTGAAAAGCGATATGATCCAACACACACTGGCCTAATTTTCCTTATCTCTGCTTTTCCCTATCTCGGCCTGAGTCAGAGATGCCAAAAGTCGATGAATTTAAGGACAATTCAATTCAGTTTATAAGGTGCTTGAAGTTTATAAGGAGAAGATAGGCTTGAGTAGAGTCTACTAGTAAATGAAAACAAAATCTCTCCAATTTCCAAATTTATACTGTATTAATGAACATTTCCGATATATTTTTTTGTTACAATAAAAATTCATCTGTTAAAGTAGACTACGGAAAACATTTTCTTTTCTTTCTGTATTGCATTGATCAAAAGAATTAAAGCCTTGCTTCGAAACAGTCTCACTCTTGTGCTTAATCGGGCGCCGCCATGTTATGACGTAATTAATTGCAGACTGCTTGTCATTAACATACAGATGGTATTTGATTTGTTGGTATTGTTAACAAGAGATAGTAAAAATGGATCGAATGATACTGTATAGTAGAAGTGGTGAATAGCGTTTCTCTATGCCTTAACACGTCAATAAGTTCTTCTAACCAAATATTTTTACTGTGCCGAAAAAATAAAAGCGGAGAACGGCAACAAGAGCTTGCAGGTTATAATGAATTTTGAAAGCAGGTAGCCACCTATTGAACTACGTACGTTACGAGGGGTGTGTGTGTGTGAGAGAGAGAGAGAGAGAGAGAGAGAGAGAGAGAAAAGGTTGGAAAACCGTTGTGTTAAAGGTAATGTTCGTTGTTTGCGTCGCGTGCAACCTATTTATGTGCAATGTGTAAAATTCTTACAATACGTATAAAAATTGTAGTTCAGGAAATAGGCAGCAGATAACACTACCGACTTGCAGGTTCTAGGAGATGTAAACGGCTTCAGCAAAACATGCATCATTCCTATTCACCATCTACTGAACCTGGATATAAATTCGAAGACCGTTGTATCGCATTCACCACCGCAATAAACCTGACTTCATACCTCATTGTTAGATTTGAACCCATTTTAAACTACCAAGGTTGGAGTTCGATTCAAGATATCTTACTCGGTACTTTGAAACAAGAGAAATAAAATATATACATGCCATTAATTGATGTTAAGTAGTATATACGGTAAAATAACAAGTTTCAATAAATTTGGGCACATGCTGAAATGAGTAACGTGTACTATTTGGATTTGCTATATTCTTATTATTTGGTGTGCTCTTCCGTGTTGAGGCTTTGTAGCGTATTGGGTTCTGCGCGTTAGTGTAATTTTTCTTTCTAATTTGAGGGTCGCCCGGTTAGAATTCTGACAAGGGAAGATTTTCTTTTTTCTTTTTATTTTCAGGAAACGCAAAAGTATAGCAACTTGATATATTATCGTAATTATAACTTAACATTTAGGCCCCTTCAGAGAGTAAATAGCTAAACGAAACCTTTGCAATTTCACTAAGTTCATCCGTATCTAGCAAATACATCTCAGGAACACTAAAGTTCTCTGACGTGTCGTTGAAACGGTTTTGACCTGACTAGCTCTGAGCTTCCAGAACCATCTTGATTGGTGCAATGGGTCAGTGTTGCCAATACGTTTGTAAATTTGTTTTTTAGTTCGACCTATCTGCATCAAAATTGGTATAAACATTATTCGACCAAATAGAAAAATGTTTTGCGTGCTCCTGTCCCCAACCACTCCAGTTATCAAAGTGTTGTAGACCTATTTTCAATACAATTCAGTTCTACAAATTGCTTCCATTACATTAGAAGTAGCGGCACCAAACTTGGCATAAACATTATTTGATACAATAGAAAAGCACTGTGGGTGTTACTGTCTCCAAGCATCTAATTTGTCAGTTTTGCCAACCAATTTTATTAAAGCTAATATTTTTGTGTCTGAGATGGTTCAAACGCCCGGAGCCTTTGTGGTTGTAAGTAGGATCGTAGCGTTAATAGAATTGCTTATTACGTCATTTCCTTTTTCTATGATATATTAAAATTAAATTCACGCTACTTATGCATTAGACGAAATATAAATAGTGAAACAGACAAGTAGAAATACAGGCACCCAGTACTCGTGGGTATAGATCGGCGTACATTAACAATATGCTTTTTAATCATTACTTTCATACGAAACACATGCGCGTCACAAACCACAAAATGTGTGGGAAAGGAAAAATTGAGGGACGCAATGATCACGAAATATTATTTTACTTCCTACTTACACATATAAATATAGATTTTTATGTAGTGCCAGGAAATTTTTAGTGAAGGGACACGGGGCACGCATTTTTTTTTTACTTTCTCCCGGGTTTAAATCCCAGCCGGGACATTGGGGATCTTTTTCTTCAGTGCTCCTATGCCTCATGCTCTAAGGTTCACTCAGCCTACTATCAATTCCCCTGTTCGGAAATATTTCCCCTTCATATTACCAGTCCGTGAACATTTTTAGTTCGTTTTATTCATTTAAAATTGATTTTTACTTTTAGTTCTTCTTTAAGATATTGACATTTTGGTAGCTTCAACACTAATTTAGAGCAGTTTTTTTCATGAATAAATCATATCTTCTAATTATGCTCTTTAGAACTCTTGTATTTAAAAACAATTACCATTTTTTTCTGTAAAAAATGTGATGACTTTTAACTTCCGGCAATCGTATACTTTTTTAAATGAATGTTAGTGAAACATTTTTCAAGAACTTAAAAAGCATCTAAATTAATAGCACTCCTTACTGCCATCTGTTAACAATTTAACGTACTACTTGCATTTCGTAATTATTACATTAAAGTTACTATTGCGTTTCGCGTAGTAAAATAAAACAAGGCCTTCGATAGGATTCGAACAGTCTTAGGTGAAAGTATAAAAAGTTAAAAACTTGCGTGTCCCAACCAATTGCGCCACATTGTCAAGATACCAAAACGAACAGATACTAGGGATAAGAAGAGCACTGCAAGTTAAGACTGTGCCTGTCATTGTCTCGAGCAATTTCTGCTATTTAAACATGTTTTGGTGTTTTAACTTATTGAAGTGTGTTCTGCAGATTAGTACGTTCATTATTTCGTTAAGTGATTATGTGAATGTTCTTTCTCTTTCTTGTATTTTCGTCTTCAAAGTTCTGAGTAAGGAACGTAACGTAGCGAGACGCATATAGCTATGGAAATAATACAAATTGATTATGTCAAACCAATCAGAAGAAGTTTTTTGTTGCCTGACGTAGGAGATGGTGCTACGGTACTGATAATATCGTATCTCAGCAGAATAACTTGTGTTTTGTTTCAATCGCGTTTTCAGTGCTGTGTCTGCCATTGCATTATGGAGCAGAATTGGTCCGAAGCTGTGGATATGATATTAGTATTTGGTGAGTGCCATAAAAATGCATCTCAAGCTGCAAGAGTTTATGCGGAACGATACCCGGAACATCATCCGGACAGGCGGTCATTTTCAAATTTGTGTGATCGTCTGCGACAAACAGGACGTCTGACTGTCAAATATGAACGCCCACGGTCTGCAACAAGTGAAAATGTGGCAGTTGATGTCTTGGCAGCAATGGCGGCATTCCCAAACACGAGTTCACGCATTGTTTCCCGAGGACGTGGTGTGAGTCAAACAAGTGCCATGCGAATTTTGCGACCTCATCGCTTTCATCCATACCACGTGTCTTTGCACCAGGAATTGTTACCGGCAGATTTCCATGCTCGACTCGTGTTTTGTAACTGGGAACTTCACCAAACTGTGGCTTCTTGTGCTGTTCTCAGACAAAGCAACGTTTACTAACCACGTGGCAATTAACCGACATAATATGCATTATTGGTCGGACACGAATGCACATTGGCTGCGGCAACAAGTGCTTCAACGACCATGGTCTCTCAACGTGTGGTGTGGTATTGTTGATGGGCGCATAGTTGGTCCTTATTTTTCTGAAGATCATCTGACAAGCCCAATGTATAATGGGTTTTTAACTACACAGCTTCCAGTATTATTGGAAGATGTGCCACTGGACCGCCGCTGAACTATGTGGTTTCAGTATGATGGGTGTCCAGCTCACAATGCTAGGATCAACCGAGAACATCTGGATCTCACATTCCCAGGACGATGGATTGGAAGGAGTGGTCCCATCCACTGGCCTGCTCGCTCTCCCGATCTCACACCATTAGACTATTACCTATGGGGGCATTTTAAAAAACAAGTATACAAAACAGACCCCACTACACGAGAAGATATGCGGGAAATAATTCTGCAAGCCTGTGCAAATATTCCACGGGAACAAATAGTCGCAGCAACCCAGTCCTCACCACACGTATGCAGCTGTGTGTGGATCAAAATGGGCAGCATTTTGAACATTTACTTTAACGTAAACTGTAATAGCCTTATGCCTCGTTCGTCTTTCCATATATATATATATATATATATATATATATATATATATATATGAGAGAGAGAGAGGGAGAGAGAGACACTGACTGACTATTATTTTTTCTTTCTTTCTGTAATTATTCTTGATTTTGTTTAATTGTTTTTCCTTTAATTATACTTGACAATGCCCTAAGGCAGAGTTTATTGCATATTTAAATGATGTTAATGTTTTATGAATTGGCTACTTTGATACGAATATGGAACATACGTAATCAGAGGACTAGTACAGTTACCGAATTAAGATTAGTTAACATCATGTGCAAATACTATGGAAGAAATCATACGTTGTTAAATTATCTTTTCTCAAACTGAAGTGGACCTACGTTCATCTGCTAGAAATGTTTACTTCTGAATTGGAGTTAATAAATACAAGGTCTAGTGCAGATTACTACTACTACTGCTTGATAGTCGTTAGATTAATACTACCACAAAGATGGTGGATCATTGAGTTGTGTCAATCATATCCTATTGTTACGAATATAGTTGTTTATTCGATTACGACAGACACTCTATTATTGCAAGGACAAGAAAATGATTGTTTCTTCACTTTCAACAGTCAATCTGCTACTACTAGGAACAAGGGGATTAGTCTTTACTGCTACGAAAGTTTATACGTCAATTGTGCCAGATATATTATAGAGGGATAAACTTTACTTATTTCAGAGGGATAAACTTTAGTTACCTGTGGTTTCAAGTGAATTCATTGTGCAAAACTTAACCTAACTGAAATTAATTTGATTAAATCAGTGTTTTTAAACTTTAGTATAAGGGGCACCTCTTTCCCCTTTTTAACATGTAGCATTACGAAACATTTCTGTTTTTTCTGCGTACTTTTTTATTGATGTTCGAACGAAGGAGTGAAAGAATACGGTTGTGGTATAATAAAGTTTCGGTATTGCGGATATTTAGCATGCACCACTATCATCTCCGTTTTACCTACTTCACCCTGCATGAAGAAAATGTGTTCTGACTGTGTTATTCTTTCAACTAATAAAATTGACGTTTGAAAATGCAATGAATGCTGTGATTTATCCTCATAGTTGCATAGTCTGATAGATTAATTAAGTATAATAAGTTTACTGAGATTAATTAATTTGTAATCGGATAAAAATTAGACTAGCTTTACTGAATTTTACCTATGCTCTGACGACAGTTTAAGTTACAATTTCTTTCACTTTTAAAGCGCCCTCTTTCTACGAGCTTTCTCTTTCAGCGTAGTTGAAAGTTACAGAAGAAGGAAAAAAGAATGTTTTCTTCCGCAATGGGATAAAATTAATTATATGAGTGATAACACCAATATGGCTTACACCCATCCCGTTCCGTTGTTCATAAATTAAAAGCTAAAGTGACATTCTGATGCTTTGGATAACCACCAGAAAAAATGTTTTCGCATAATATAACAATTCCTAATCTTTTCTCCTATTTATATCCTACCACCTATAGATTGTAATTTTCTGACTCCCGTAAATGAGTCCCGTTTAGAACTTTGAATTTCATTTATGGCCTTTAGGGATCTGAGACAGGTCGGGATAACTGAGAGGAAAGAGTTCGGGAAGGTGTCAGCCAGGGCCTATGTTGAAGGTGCCATCCCGGCATTTGCCTGGTGTGACAAGGAAAAAACCTGGAAAAGCCTGTCTGGACGATCAGCCGCTGGGATCAAACCAAGGACCTCCTGAATGCTACTCCAACGTTCTACCACTGAGCTAAGAAGCTACAACCTACCAATGTCGAAGTAGCTTGTGTTTGAAATGGCAGATGGCTAAGGAAGATTATTAATTCGGAGCTGCTGAATTGTAATAACCTCATAGCCCATATCTTCTTAGTTTTTCCATACTTCTAATCTAACCCAACCAAGCCTAACCTTATTTTACCTCAGCTAACGTAGCATATCGAATCCAAAGTTTTAAAAAAAGGTAAGTTGCACTGTGGCAGCCCATTAAATCTCAGAATTTTAAAATCACTACACAGTATCAATTTATCTCTCGCTGTTTATGAACAGAAATGTTGGCCATAGATAAGAATAGCCCTTTAGTTCTGCTTTCCGAAATATCCCAATAGGCTGAAATATGAAGGGACCTAAAAGTTTACCTTTTATGTTTGTAGAAGGTTTTTACACGATATCGGAAATTGTAAAAATCGAATACTGACTACGTAGGCGCGTACGAATTCATTCTGTTGCAATTTTATGTAAAGAATATTGCAAAAGAAATAAACTCCTAAAATATTTAACCCTTAAGGATAGAGTTGCAGAATGCTTTCATAGTAAAAATATTGTATGGAGTGTGCCTCCTTAACTATTTTCGAAATTATATATTAACGGAATCTAGGCTAAAACTGGAAAGGTGAAGTACGTATGTAGAAAAAAGCACTGTGTTTCTGTCTGCGCCTTTCAATACATAAAAAGAATTTTCCTAAACTATTATGTATGCATAGCCTGGACCAATTATGTACAGTCACTATATTGTGCTTATTGGTTGATAGAAAAGGAAATATTACTTGATGTTTGATAGTAACTTTTAAACTTTAGAAAAGGAGTCGGCTTTTCTTTAGTATGAATCGACAAGATATATAGGTTTTATAAATTATTTAAAATTAATACAATTTATTAATATCTGTCCTGATTGCTCTGTAAACATACTAAAATTCGAAATAAAAATAACTACACCATCATGTAGTTCACTCAGTTACTAGCAGAGGGCAGTGATGGCCAATAGTAAATTAGATGCTTTCTAACTGCTTGAAAAAGTGTATAATTTAACATTCATTTATAAAAGTTCGGGTTTATAGAACCAAGTCATTATTTAAAGAAACAAGGTGACAATACATTTTAAACAGAATTGATCCTCGTCTACATCTTTAATAATTCCTCTTCATTAAATTCTTCAACTATTTATTACCAAAACCTAGAATTAAAAACTCCCCTTGTGTTACAAAAAATGCCTTTGCTGGGGAAAACGAGGTAACTCTGCAACTTCGTGCAATTTTTGTACAGAATTTTTTCGGCCCAAAATTTTATTTTACTGTATATCACCCTTGTTTGGCTGGATATCAGGACAATATTTTTACACAAATACCTTTCGCAATTCTGCGTATCACTACAAGTCAGCGAATTTATAAGGTGTTTCAATATACCTATTTCTGAAAAAAGAAACGTCAGCTATAGACATGCGACAATACTTTTGTTTATAGCTGAAACGTATTTCAATTTGAATTTATTTAAGCTTTTAGGCAACTTTGGTTTAGGGCGAGTATTTCCACTTGGGGACACAAGTGGTTCGAGCTCATGTAAACTATAGGCCCCATTAGCTATATTTCCCTTTAGTAGTTACAGTTCGCATAGTACGTAAAATCCCGTAATACTCGAATTCAATTTTAAAGCATCGTGGTAAAAAATCATGTAAGATGCAACATTTTTATTTATAGCTATTACATTCAAATTACAACTGCATTTAGTGAAAGTAAAAGATATCTAATTTCTTTGACGAGGCTCGAACCACTGCCGCTAAAGATCAAAATTTTTTATTGACCGCGCCTTAACCATGTACGCCACGAAATCAATACAAAGACTCTCTCACTTGAACACGTATTAGTATCATTAAAGAATGAGAATGCGTTCTACCTATTTGAGTCATTTTTGTCGTAAAAAACATGGTTTTGGTGTTTAAATTTATTCAAGTGTGTTCTGCAAATTAATATATTCACTTTTCGTCAAGTAATTATGAATATTTATCTTCCTTTCCTTGTTTTCTGTCGTCAAAAGTTCGGAGTAGGTCACTAGTACAACACAAAACTAGGGATTCCCTTTGATTAAGCACGCGACTAATACGTTCTAACTTTAGACGCCACTATAGCACAAAATTCGTTTCTGAATACTACTTCACCTAGTCAGCTGTTACCCTCTCGTTAGCACAGAGTAAGATTCGCCATACACCTGACAACCTTGTGAGGGTTCTAGTGTTGCATGAGTGATAAAAAATGTCCCTCTAATGTTGCTAGTGTTTCTCTCTTTTGTTGTAAGTTGTGAACGCTTTGTGATACCACTTTCAAATAAATTCCATTGCATTTTTAGACCCTCAAAGAGTCTTCCTGGTTATTTTCGTGACTTTTTTCAAGGGGACATTTCTTATCTAAATAGCGATTGTAAATTTCCCATTCTTTGGGCGTCTCGTGTGTTAACAGTGCTGATCGTAGTGAAACTTACTTTTGGCATTTTATTAAGACCACATCCTATCCTATTTTCTTTTCGTGTAAATGTTTTCGATCTAATGCGATCTGTTTAGCTACAATCCAGTCCTCCTTTTTCCAACTTTGACCATTTATATCTCCCAAAGATGGCAACATGAGCATTGATTGTGGTATCATTGGACGTATTTTGCTTCACAGCTTTATTTTACATTAAAAGTTTTCGTAGTGCCATTTGAAAAAAAATATGTTTGTGCTGGGGTGGCAACACTGCTTATGTGACACTATTGTCGTGTACTTTGTCAAATGTCCCCTTCCCGTAGGTATTAGGTTACCTGCGCACATTTTTCATTTTCTGCTCCTTTTTCAAGTTATTTTGGGCTGTCACTCGTCAATGACTCACCCGGTATATATAAGGTGGTAAAAAAGGTAGGAAAAAAAGGATACTTGCATTGGAGAACGCGAAGACAAGTGTATAGGAACTTCACAAACAAATAAAAAAGCGGCACCGTTTCGCAAAAGCGTTTTCACATAGTAGGAGAGAAAAAAAATACAGAGCAGACTGGTGCGGGGCTAGGACTAAGACGCCATGCTGCCAACGATTTTGTTTAGTATTGTGGCCAGGTTATGGAGGCGGGAAAATGACTAGATGTGTCGAAAAAAAAAACACTAAATGGAGAAGAAAGAGTGGAGGTTACTAGGAGCAAGTAAGGGCTTCCTAAAGGAATAAGAGGATAACGAAATAATAATAATAATAATAATAAAAGTAATGAAGATGAAGGGGAAAGGGAGCACTAAGAAACAATATTGAAAAATAGAATAAAAGTGCAACTAGAGACGGAACAAAGAAGAGGAGGACAGTGCGCTGCGGGGAGTTACATACAGTTGAGGCCGGGTTCATGGTTGGCGGAAAGGATAGAGATATACGTCTGGCTCCCATCTCTTCCTAACTGTGGGCGAGGGGTGCCATTCGTCCAGCTCCAGAGAGAACCGTGTTGAGATTCAGAGGTCTGCGGTAGACTATTTTGGGGCACGACGGGAAAACTCTTTCAGTTTCAGGTGACGCAGTGAGTATGGGGTGTGCCAGTTTCAGGAGCTTTTGCAGGGCCTGAAAGCTGGGGTGGTACTGGGTGGGAGCGATTGGGAGCGGAGGGAGCTTCGCGGGGAGGTTGGTTGGAGTAAGAGTGGTGGTGGTGTGTGTGTGTGTATGAGAGGGAGAGGGATGTAAATGGAAAGGCACGTCAACTAGCAACATTATGCAGTGGCTCCCAGAACGAGAGCTTCTTTCAACAGGTACACATTCGTAATCAAACGAAAACATTTTCTTGCACGTTCGGCATTAGAATAGTCTCTTGATCATGTTCACACTTCACAGCCTCTTCGTAACATTTGCAGATGTTGTTATGAATTGTACGCATTTTCATAGCAGTCTGTTCTCTATTTGTACAAATAGCCCAGCCCGTCTTCTGTTGAACATTAATATTGTAACAACCAAAGCTTACGTGCCTGGCCGTATATGTGGAACTATAAACAAAGTGTGTATACACTACGAACATCCACAATCTCTTTACATTTTATAATTTTTGTATGGACTTTGCGTAGCACCATCAGTAAATTGTAAGCACAATTAACTGCAGTTCATAAGAAGGCACAATATACATACAGGTACTAGCATAAAGTTCCATTTGTTTGAAATGTTACAGTTCTAAAACGGCCACAAATAACGAGCAAAATAGCTCATCAAATATACATCATGTATAGTCCTACAAAATTCTTAAGACAAACGCGTGAAATTATTCATCAACAGAGTAAAGCAAATATCAGGTGAGCACAGTTGGTATAACAAATAATTTAACTCCTCATGTTTTCAATGAGAAACCTCCATAGAACCACTATCAGTTAAATAAAACCAGACAATTACAAATGGTGCACAATATTTGCTATTTGTTGACAGTTAAGGCGCAATACCTTTTCCCATTTAGCAGTTCTGGTGGGAATTGTTTCAGACACATTTCTGGTATCAATAATTTCATATCTTATTAATTTTTGCGAAAATAAAAAAAAAAAAAAAAAGAAAGAAGTACCGCTCTTAATAATTTGATAAGGAATAAATAGTGCTGCTACTTTACCATATACTGTACTATATATCCATGCAAAATCTATGATATTAATATCCACTAACCACTACAGCATGCATCATTCAGGATTTTTTGTATTTTTCATGCAAACCATTATTATTCGAGTCGCTTATGTATTTAAATATATAAAAAATCGAAAATAATTTCATATCCTGGCAACACTGATTTAGTCGATCAGCACTTTTAAATACACAGGGTGTTACTGTACTATAGCACTTGCAGTACGTTAAATTAGATTACGCCACGAATGTCGATTTTGCATCCTAACCTCGACTGACTGGGCGACTTTCCTTTCCATCTTGTTTCTTTCAAAGCTGCAATACTGCATACCGTGCGTAGGATATTATTTTTGGTTTGATGTTCTCTTTGAAAATATGTAATAATAACCTGTCGTAGTGCTATTTGAAAAATAATATATTTTGTACTAGTTGGCAGCACTGCGTCACTTATGACAGCATAAACAGTGCCCTTACCTTTTTCATTTTGGATTTAGTGTACCCATAGCTTTTTATTAATGGGAGCTCACTGCCTTTACTTTCAACAGCCAATCTCCGCCGCTAGGTGAAAGCGCACCCTTACCTTTTCTAACCCACTTCGAGAATTGAGCATAATTAATGGCTATCGATAGCCTGTATACCCTGTATCAGCCTGCATAAGTTTCATTTTGATTACTCAATTGAATGCCAACGTTCCCATAGTACGACTTGGATGCTAATACCTTTGTAAGGCCATAACTTGGGGATTTGTGGCCATCAGCAGCTACAACTTTACCCAAAGCCATCCATCCATACCTGGCAGTGGACTGTCAAATGCACATTTCAGATTTTCTGAACCAGTTTTGTAGTTGGGAAACATTCCAAGTAAGACCTGTATTGGACTGCAGGGAGAATATAATGGAAGGTTTGGGAAAAAAGGTAAAAAGGATTGCATAAGCTTTGAGGGTAGTTAATTCGGCACAGGTGAACAAAATAATTGAAGATTTAGGGACAAAAAAGAAAGGACCGTGATGTTTAGTGTGGACGTAAAAAGTATGTTTCCCAGTCTCAAGAGAGAATAAATTCTAAGAGTAGTGGATAGACTGATGTAGAACAAGACAGTTAAAATGAAGGATTGCATAAGAATACGTTCATGCGTAAGCCCGGTCATAAGCATATCTGGTAATGAACGAATAGGAAAACATCAGTGATAAGGATAAATTTGTAGGCATGTGGATGACTGCTTTGGAGTGTGGAAAGGTACTAGAAGACAGTTGGAGAGCTTATTACAGAGATATGATGAATAAGAGGGAATTATGGCAAATTCAAGAAAGAGTGTAGAATTTCTTGGATATGAGAATAATGAAAACAGGGGAAGGGAGGTTTGTAATGTCGCAATTCCAGTTTGCAGTGGCAATATACTACCACAGAAAAAGTAACGAGGACGAGGGAACAAGAGAAGAAGAATCCAACTGCTTGACAATGTTAAGGAAAATAAATCTATGTTGAGATGAAAATGAAAGAGCAAGATCAGGATGAATGGAGAGGGCTTAGTTTGCCTTGAAGGATCTGCCGATTCCAGCAGAACACGAATTATGATGATATTAATTTAATGTAAATAATTGTGTTCTTTCAACT
>JAGDQP010022072.1:0-20134 GCA_022664845.1 Lepisma saccharinum
TATCTTTAACATCTTTTTTCTTACGGGGCCCCCAAATCGTCGATTTTGCCATAAACTGTTGTTCCTGTATAACATGCTTGTGGCAGTGCTGACGTTTTCTGACGCGAAGAACTTGGCTCATGCACTGCCGTGCATGTTGATTAATGCATTCTTGTCGTAGTTGTAGGTTATTGTGTATGTATATATGTTTTATCAAATTAGAATTTTGTATTTATGAGTATTTTTCTTCTGATACGTAAATCATGTATCATGATTGAGTGGAAGACAAGGTTATCAGTCTTAACTTTTGCCATGTAAAATAAAAGTCTAATAAAATAAAGAAATAAAAATATAAATTGACTAACATGGTTTCCCAATAATAGCACTATGTTCTCAGTCGATAATGCACCAGCACACGCTGCTCATCCTGTCAGATAACGATTTACAAAGAATGACAGTGAAGTATATGACATTCCCTGTGGTCCACCGAATTTCCAAATCTCAATGTTATTAAGCCATTTTTGAGTACCCAGGAGTCTCATTTGACGAACTGTTTTCCACCGCTGTGAACACCGACAGAACTTCAGAATGTTCTGCGATATCAATCTGTTCTGGACTTCAAACAACTAAGCGTACTCCAAAATCGATTTACATCCGTTCTATAGTGTATCGCTGATGTTTTACGTTTCACTGTGTGGGGGGTGGAAAGGGCCTCTTCTTATTAAAACAATGAAAGACCTTACACAGGTGATTCAGTTAACCTGTATTTTTGTAGAACATGGTTTATTCCAAACTAGATGTTTAAATATTTTGGAAGTATTTTATCATAAAAATAAAATCGATGAATCGAAACACGCTCTTCATAACAGAAAATCAGATTAACGATACTTAATATATATATGCTATGGCGAATTCCGCTTTCAGTTAAGGGATAATGAGACATAATGTGAATGCATTTTTGACTGGTTTATAGTTCTTAAATTACGTTTTTTTGGATTGTGTTACCTTCAATATAGAGGTTACGTCAGGAAAAGTTTGTTCGATGTAATATTGTCATAATCTTGTTTCTTAACTTGGAGTTGTAAGTGAACAAAATATCTGGATTTAAAATTTGGCCTTATAAAGGAGAATTCATTACATGGACCTTTAGCTATCTTAGGCAGTCTTTCTATTGGGAACGTTCCACTAGCGTGACTAGGTAAAATTGATTTCTAGGTATTTTTGTTCACGTAAAATGTAAATACACAAATAAATTGTAGTCAAGAATTTGTAGTAGTCTCTTCTGTTGTTTTACCATAAGTTTACTGAGTTTAGGATTTTTAAATACTTGTGAAATTAGTATTAAACATTATGAACCTTAGGCGTTCTTTTCCTTCAATTTTTCAACTCAGAAGAAAGCTAACTATTGCTTATTGTTGTAGTTCATTTATGTGATTGTTTATTATGTTGCTAAGTTCTTGATCAAATTTGATTGTGAACATTTCGATATATTTTACACTCATTATTAAGATTGTGACGAAATATGTACACATCGAGGAAAAAAATGTATAACACACACGTTCAATTATATAACTGTTGTAATGTGTTGATTAATGAATTTCTTAGTCGAGTTATGTGTAAGCTGGAGGGTATATTCGAATACATCAGATCTTATGCAACACTGTACCGTGGATTGGCCGAGGATCATCATTTCACAAAGCTTGATAGTATAATATCCATTATACTCAATAATCACATATTCTGGTACTTAATTGCAGATCATTCTTAATCACAATTCAATAAATGAGAATTATACCCTTCATACACTTTATTTGTAGAATCGACATCTTCTATTAATGAAACTTATAAAGGGAATATGGTTCACTTCAAATCTGCGTGTACAGTTTGACATTAGGTTAATCTATTTAATACCTAACAATCAAATGTTCAACACATTTAAGTTGTTACATCAACAACATCAACTTTAGTTTACTATAAGTTGATCACAACATTTTAACTTTGATGCGTTCTAGGTTTCCGTTTACATAGACCCGGTTTATACACTTCTAATGCATAAGAAAAAACTCGTATGTAACTATACAACTGTTTATAGTTACCACTTTTAAAACAAAGAAAAAACGATGATCTCATACTTGAGAAGTGTTGCTTTAAAATAATTTATTTGAATATCAATAGCTGCACTGAAATATTCTTGCTTTACCATCACGGCATTCACCCCTCTTTGTTCAAAAGAATACGGAATGGTGGCTGAAAAAATATATGTCCAAGCAGTAAAATGTTTGTGCACAACTAAACACAAAGTTACTTAACGCTCCCATAACTTACAATCATGATAAGGTTACAGTTACAACACATATAGCTAACATATAGTAATTATAACATCTATAAAATTGTGTTTATCAGAGTTTTAACTATGAACTCATTTTTCTTTTTAAAACACTGGAATCATTCATGTTTGAACTCGCGACCCCATGCACGAGAGGACAGCACGATAACCAGCAGACAAGCGAGACTTGTTTATTCCGATGATAAGAACTGTTCGAACTGTTCCACTCCCTGTTCGATGTAGTAGGAGGGAGTAGGCTGGAATCAGCGACTGTTGCTAATTAAAATTTCAGTTTGTGTGGACGATATGGAATTGGCCGCCTGGAGCGAATCAGAAACAAGATGGTTGGCTTGTTAGAAGTTGTCTTGTTTATGTGATTCCGTGTGTCTGATCAACCCAGGGAGTTCAAACCCTGGGGTCTGGTGCTTGGGATCACGAGTTTAAACCCTGATGAATCCATTTAAAAAAAACGAAAATTAGCTTCATCAGTTAAAACATTGGTAAACACAACTGTCTATTCTTTAATTTGGTAAACACAATTGTCTATTCTTTAAATTTTATTTCAAATTATTTTTCAAATAATACTTTTTTTTTTCAAATAACATTTCTGTTTCTATTTTTGAGTTTCTTCTACCACGATATATTAACATTGGATTTATTATATATGTCCTGTAATTAACATTACACACTTTGAATTGACAATGAATTTGAATTTTATTTATGGACTTTAGGCATCTAAGCCTCAGACTGGGATAGGGAAGGGGAAATGATGCGCGGGAAGGTGTCCGCCAGGGACATTTTGAAGGTGCAATCCCGATATTTGCCTGATATGACTGAAGATAATCCTGGAAAACATCAGTCAGTATGGTTGACCGCTGGGATCGAATCCACGACCTCCTGAATGATATGCCAATGCTTTACCACTGAGAATTAACAATGAAGAATGAGCGGGTGGTCCCGTACTATTCCTGAGATCCAATATATTATATTCGTATATTCACATCTATAGTGTATGACTTGTGTGCATGTGTGAATTGATTTATGTCGTTTAAGCGGGCTAAAATGATCCTGGAAGGATATTTAAAAAATATTTTAAGCCTTTAGACATCTGAGGATCAAGCCGGGATAGGGTTGAGAGAGTGTGTTGGAAGGTAGACGGCCACGGCTTATTTTATAGGTACCATCACAGCGTTTTCCTGGTATCGCTGAGGAAAAATCTTAGGAAACTTCAGTTAGAATGGTCGACCGCTGGAATCGATCCCAGGACTTTCCGAAGCCAACGCTCTAGAACATTTTTGGCACTCTGTTCACCCTAAGCAGGTTTAACTTGTTCAATTTGATATAACTTTTTAACCTGTATAGACTGATATTCTTAGAATTAAGTTAAAATCACATACATAAACATTCATGCGTGAGGCGTACCACTGAGTCAAGGAAGTGAAAGAATACGACCAGGCCCTAAGTTCATGCTTTCATCCCGGTGTTTGTTGAAGACAACACCTGGAAAAACTCTTAAAGGTTACCACAGTGTGCGAATTAAGATATTTTTTGCAGGGAGGGGGGATATGTTGTCGATATGAAAATAACGTGATAAAATTAGTATTCTGGATTTTACGTGTTCCCACATGCAGACTCCCAAGGCATATTTCCCCCTCATTCCCCTGTTAATTCGCACAATGGGTTTCCGTACGTTTTGTGTATCTGACTTCTGTGAATTCGAGTATACTTTACAAAAGTATAGGGAAGTCGTAGAATTTGCGTTAAATTTTTCACTTACCACAGCTTTTGTGAATCCCTTCCAAGAATTATTCCTGTGCGCTAGTATCCATTGTCAAAATGTGTCAAGATGTATTCACATGTATTATAAATAATTGATTTCTTGATTTTTTTTGCATTTTCCCTATAGTATCTAAAATTAGTGAAAAGTGAAGATATTGTCTTCTTTTTTTTTTCTTCAAAAATATTGTTCTAAGTTCAAAGGGCGTAGCAGGGTAAGATGGTGAAAAGTGCCTTGGAAGGAATCATGATTTTAAGTTCTACCATATTCAGCATAAAAAATGATGGCTCTCCACCAAATTTCAGCTCAAAAGATGATAATCTAACCTCAAAATAAATTAAAGTGTGATTTTGGTAGTTTAGCGATATCTCAGTCGGATTTGTACCTACGATGACCTTCTTTCTTTTAAATTGAACATTTTTCAATCTCTACAAGGTGGTATTCTTTTTCATTTATGTTGGCACCAAATTCTAATTTTTAAGAAGTTGGAAAATTTGAAAAATGAATTTAAAAAACTAAGACAACAGTTGGCTCGATAAAAAATATGTTATGTATTTTTAATGCTTTTGTAACCATGAATAACATAACCAAAAAATAATACACGTGACCGGGCTTCTTACGTAACACATGCACTGTAAATAAAAGTTCGAAAGCGCCAGGGCACCTTCGTGGACGACTGGTTAAGACGTCGGCTTCATGAGTTAAAGGTCCCTGGTTCGAGTCCTGCCCGGACAACAATGTATCTTCTTATGTTATTTCAAAATATATTTTTATATGTTCATATTTAATATTTAATAATTGCTAGGATGTATATAAATATCTGATTGCTACTTCAAGCTATTATATGTCTGTACGCACAACGAGCGAAGTGTGCAAGGTGCGTCCGAAAGGAGCTGGGTTGCGGCGCTGCGGATGTGGAGGCGCAGCCTCCGGTTAGCGATAGACATACGCAAAAGTGCTGTTAACGTTCTCTTCCACCTGTTATTTGGTGCACATAAGATTCGTTTTATTTTTATCTTATCCCAGTCTCTGCGGTGTTCATTTGCACGGTCGAGACAGTCGTAATAAAAATAACTTTTTAAAGACGCCCTTTTCTTAAATAATTCGTACTAAAAGGTAAAAAAATAATTTTGCTCATGCACGATTAAAAAGAAACTCATGGGGAGCGCAAATTGAAGAACTTATAAAGTGACTGTATATGAGAGCGCGCTCCATGCGATGTGGATATACAGCTAGATACATCCTAGCTTTCAGTAGCAATCAATTACTTATATACATTCTAGCGATTATTAAATAATAAATATGAACATATAAAAATGTATTTTTACAGAAAAATGAACAAAAAGTGTTGTCCCGGGTGGGACTCAAACTCGCGACCTTTCACTTAAGAAGCCGATGTCTTGAGCAGTCGTCCACGAAGGCGATCTGGTAAATGTCGCTAAATGTTGCTATCGAGCTTGTATTTACAGTGTATGTGTTACGTAAGAACCCGGTCACCTGTCTTATTTTTTGGATACGTTCTATCACTTTAAAACATTTTAAAATATTAATGGTTATAGAAGCACTAAAAATATACAACATATTTTTTCGAGCCAACTGTTGTCTTAGTTTTATTTAAATTCAATTTTCAAATTTTCTAACCTCTAAACGTTTGAATTTGGTGCCAACATAAATGAAACAATTATCATCTTGTAGAGCTTGAAAAATATTCAATTTAAAAAAAGAAGGTCATCCTAGCTGCAAATCCGACTGAGATATCGGTAAACTACCAAAAACACACTTTAATTTATTTTTAGGTTAGGTTAGCATCTTTTCAGTTGAAATTTGGTGAAAAGCCATCATTTTTTATGCTGAATGTGGTAGTTTTTTTTAATCACGATTCCTTCCAAAGTACTTTTCGCCATTTTACCCTAGTAGGGCCTTTGTTATTAATATTTTCTTTCTTTCATTTTTCGTACATTATCGAAAATTAATGGAAAAAGTGATCATGGAAACGAGGAGTTTAACTACTAAAAGCTAGAATGTATATGAACCCACCCGGGTAGGATTCACACCGAGCGAGAATGGAGTTTGCAAGCGGGGAGGGTGCGTTCGAAGGAAGCTGGGCTTCGTTAGTCGCGGGGGAGGGGCAGCCCCATTTAGCGGCGGGCATACGCGAAAGTGCTGTTAAAATTGTACTCCAACTTATTTATGCCGATTTCCATTTGGAACACAATAGAAATGGCAAGATTAATTTGGAAAGAAAATGGGACTGGGACGCTAGATTCTTTTACCACTTCAGTTTTTGAGGTTCTAAAAGTATGATTCTCTGAATGTAAACCACAGTGTTGGCTAGATGTCATGGAATGACTGTAAATACAACGGCGAGACCACCTTTAGACAGCTACCAGCATGACGCATTTTTTAATATGTTGGCTTGCGAAGTAAAAATTCTGGTTTGATTCCCGGTGGTGGTAAGAGTTTTATTGTTTTTTCTTACACAATATATTTTTGTATGTTGATATTTATTATTAATAATGGTTTTCTTATATTTTTCGTAGATTATCTTAAATTAGTGACCATGGTAACGTAGAGAGTAGGTACTGAAAGCTAGGATGTATGTAAATAAACAGCTGAGAGTAGAGAGTTAAATGGCTGATTTAACGACTCCTTGTTATGGTCTGTGTAGCTAAGTGGGAGAGGATGCAAGGGGAGAGAGTGGGATGCAAGGGGAGAGAGACGCAGACTGTGAATTCGTAAGCGTTAAAATTTCATTTATTATCATGTCTTGCGCTATTTTCCTTTCCGTCTTTTCTTGTTTTCTCCTCATTTTTTTCGCTCTTTCCCGTCTGTTTCCATGCTTTCTCTCTCTGTCTGTCTCTGTGTGTGTGTGTGTGTGTGTTGAGCAGGCTGTTTGAACAAGACAAGAATGGGATTTCTGCGTATCTATCTCGTGGTTCTAAATGATGCTGAAGGAATCAATTCTTTCTTTCTCCAAATTTAGTAATATCCTGGCATGCTATGTTTTTGCGCATATTTGTACTGTCATGTTAATTGTCTAACTACTAGGCGTATAGTGAAACAATTCTTCTGAAGAAAAGAACTATCAACATGCACGGCAGTGCATGAGCCAAGTTCTTCACGTCAGAAAACGTCAGCACTGCCAGAAGCATGTTATACAGGAACAAGAGTTTATGGCAAAATCGACGATTTGGGGGCCCCGTAAGAAAAAAGATGTTAAAGATAGGAATATGAGCTTTTGCCGTTAACGAGATATGGTAAATATGTGCAGATGTACAAAATTTCATATTCGTATCTCAAACTATGTTCTAGTTGTGGACCCCTGAAATTGCACACTTTAGGCTAACTGACTCACTCACTCACTCACTCACTCACTCATCATATTGTTTAGGGTGTTTGGAGTAAGCTAGAAACATGAAATTTGGTATGAAGGTAGAGGATGATAAGTAGATAAAGGAAAAATTCCTACATTTTGAAAAGGTTGCCATCTTGGATTCAAAATGGTAGCCAAACCTAAAATTTCAAAGAATACACAGCCTAAACGACTAAAGATAGAACAGTGAAATTTGGAATGAAACTACATCATTGATAGCAAATTAAGAAAACTTTTTAAAAATTTGAAAAATTCGCCATTTTGGATTCAAAATGGCAGCCAACCCTAAAATTTTCGGCGCTGTTACATGTGTTCGGCAAGGTGATTATTACATTAAATTTTGGTCTGACATAATCAGTGGTATACGGAGAACTCTAATTCATATTCAGGAAATGACGTGTTACTCGAAAGAATTCATCCACTTCTTGTGGAACCTTACTACCAGGGCTGCGAAGAGCGATTCGTTCTACAGGATGACAATATCCGTGCTAATCGCGCCAAAGTCTTATCGAGGTCTTCCTCCAGGATATAATATTAAATGTATGCACAACCAATAGATGAGAATGGGGCATATAATACGATGCAGTGAAACGATTGTTTCTTGTTTTCGCGTTATGATTCTTCTTGTTTTGTTGTGTTCCAGAGGAATCATTCGACTTTCTAATGCTTACATATTGGGAGTAACTGCATGTTCATGCCGGTGATGGCAAAGCAAGAACATTTTGGTGCAACTATTGATATTCAAATAAATTATGTTAGAGCAGCACTGCTCGAGTTTTAAAAACAGTGACTGTAAACAGTTGTATAGTTAGATACTAGTATTTTCTTATGCATTAGAAGTGCATAAACCGGGTCTACTAGTACATTGTGTTGAACATTTCATTGTTTAGGTATTAAATAGATTAATTAAACCCATGTTAAACTGTACACGCAGATTTGAAATGAACCACATTACCTTCATTTCAACTACCAGTAGTTTCATTAATGGAAGATGGCGATTCTACAAATAAAGTGTACCAAGGGTATAATTCTTGTTTATTAAATTGTGAGTAAGAATAATCTGAAATTAAGTACCAGAATATGTGATTATTGAGTATAATGGATATTATACTATCAAGCTTTGTGAAACGATGATCCTCGGCCAATCCACGGTACAGTGTTGCATAAGATCTGATGTATTCGAATATACCCTCCAGCTTACACATAACTCGACTAAGAAATTCATTAATCAACACATTACAGCATAGTTTAGCGCAGTTTAGGATACCTCATTTCTGCGTAAGTTAGTACCAAATATATCAAGATGTTTTCTTAAATGCCGTTAGACAAATATGATCCAAACTATATAGATATCAGTGTATACACAGACCAGTTCGAATGTGAGACTTACAATATCAAAAAAGAAAAAATATACCCTTGTTCTTGGCAAATATAGGGCACGGTTTGTTCTCTATCTTAAAGGACTTATGTGCACCAGATAAAATGCAAGACTAGTCGTTTGAAGAGATACAGGATACGTTAAAACAACATTTCACCACCATGAGAAAAATCATCATGGAAAGATCCAAATTCCACAAGTTAAGACAGATTATTGGCTAACGACAAGTTAAATATGCAGAAGGCGATCGACATAATTAATGATAAAGAACAGGTAAGAAAGCACAACTCATATTATTAACGATTGGATCTTTCCAGACAAGTCAGAAAGCATTGCTCAGGTACATTAATTACAAAAGTAAATGGAGGTTGGAGCTGTAAGAAATAATCCGAACAAAAACACCAGAGGTGCAAAAAGTGGAGCCAAGTTCTTTAGCCCTAAAAAGGTGTGAAATGGGAGACGGATGAGCCAAGTTCCTTGGTGACAGCATGTAACAGGAACAAAGGAACTTGGCGCGAGCTGGCAAAAGCCTTAGGGTTGGTGGCGGTGGACGTAGTGGGTTTTAGGATCCCCACCACCCTTATAGCTTGAGGATCATGAACCTTGCCACCTCGCATCAATCTAATTAACCGTATACTTCCAAACGTAATTATATCGGTATGCGTTCCTTTGTTTTGAGGTTTCATTATTGATTTATAAATTCACATTTATTTAATCTGTATTAAATGCATACAAAAGTTGTGAATTTACTTTGGGCTTTTCGCGTGCGCGTGTAAAGTCGGTTAAGCAAAAAAAAAAAAAAAGCGAAAATTGGGTTTTTAGAACTTTCTAATTCTGTACAAAATTCTCTATCGTATTAAAGTTTCGGTGCAGCTAAAAATGTCAGAATACCGAGTTCGGATGTAATAGGTACAGATGTTCTTGCGTAATTTGTGAAAATCCTTTTTCTTTGAGTGCCGTTACCATGAAACCATATAACTTTTCATTAATTTCTAACTCTAAAGACTTTCTCCTCCACAACCTCTATCCCTGTACAAAAATCGGCCAAGAAACTTCGAAGGAGATAGATTTCAAAACAATACAAAATGAACGTATAAGAGCTGAATGAGCCATCGCACGATCAGTTCAATAATTTCATTCTTCTTAAAGTCTTTTTGCTACTTAAAAAATATATTTGAGTCACCCTCCAAATGCAAAAATTGTAATAATAATATAACCACTGGCGTTACAGACCGAAAGGTCATGAGCTTGCCTCAACGCCCTCTGTCCGCGGTTGGTGGAACTCCGTCCACGTGAGTGACAGCCGTGGGGTCAGCACTGAGCGTCACCTTGACCACGAACATGCGTATCAGGAGCATTCTATACTAAGTGGTCAGCACGTTTTCGTTCACCTTAGTCCCCAGTTTGCCTCACGACATTGGGTGGACGCCGAAAAGTGGGGTGCTCCAGCCGAGAATTGAACCCGAGATCACGCGGACATGAGTCCAACGCTCTAACCACTAGACTGTGGAGCCCCATGTAAAAATTATAAAGAGGAAAGAAATCAAAGAGATAGACTCTTTTCATTTTTTACAAGCTACTAAAAAAATTCGAAGTAATGACGGTCGTATTTCTCGTTTGTTAAAACCCTTCGCTATATTGATGATGAGAAGTTCCGTTCCTAGTCAAGTTTCTAATCCAAATGGTAATATGAAAGCTGATGGTGATATGCGATTCTTTCTATCGCTAGAAGAAGTGATGACAACGTCCCTCCGACGTAATTTATGGCTTTAAATGGATAGAACAAGTATATTCAATATATCTGGGTCTGGAATCAATTCTAGGACCTCTTGAATAGACGGCAATTATTGTAAAGAATCTTTTAACGATCATTAAGTTTCATACGTGTGTTTCATGTAGAATTTGTATCCTTTCTACTCCATTTCTTCTTAAGAGATTTCTTGGTTACTAACTTATAAATTGGCTATGGAAATTTGATACATGAGAACATGTTGGACGGTTGACTTGAAAATAGTACACTATAAGTGGTTTGGTACGGACAACCAACTGACAACCACTTCTGATGTGGCCACAAGAGCCACACAGTTGCGCCGCTGCTGAGGTGGTGGTGGACAGTTAAACTACTTATTTGGCAGGCCATTCATTTGTGTAATGGGGAAGGGGAGAAAGCATTTCCAAGCAATTAGTCATGACAATTTCAAAGTTAGTTTAAATTGATCGCAATCACGTTAGAAGCTGGCATATGTTTTAGGATCCTAGATCCCTCCTGTGTTACTGTGTTTAACTGTTTCGAAGAGTTAGATGCGGAACTTAATTTGAAGATAGAGAAATCAGTTGAAGATCCTCCACAATATTAACTGAGGCAAACATCACACATAGAGAAAATTGTACGCTATGATCTTCAGATAACGTGTGAAAACCTTTAAATATACCCTTAAGGAGTAGATCGCCAGATGCATCAACAATCCTGCACAGTTGCACTTGTGTGCGCATAGTTTCATCTCATTTTGTGCAAAACATATCCCAATTTGCTCACACCGCGAATGTCTCTCTTTTTCTTGGAACGCATCCTTGTAAACCTGCCTAAGTACCCACCTTAAAATCTACACCTTGAACCCTACTACTTCCATCTTTTCACTGCGATAAAAAATTGTGTAAGGGAATGTGATTTCTATCCACCTGAACGCCCAAACATATTCAATAACAGTGAAAGCGATTCCAATTTATCCAACATAAGGTGTAAAATCCTAAAGTTGCATTTAAGAAACGTAGAACTTATTTCGAAAACTGATTTCTCAAGAAGATTTTTTACTTGAGTTTACCAAGAAGTTTACCAAGAAGCTAACCTTTAACGTTGAATTTAGTCTAATATAATCTAAACATTAATGTGTATTTTATAATTTTGCAAGTTTTTAGTTCGATCCTTTTTGGAAACAAAGCGTCTCTAAATCCATGTTTACTATTTTTCTATTATTTTGACAAGAGCTAAAAGATATATAACTATGCTTGATGTTTCGCAATATTGCTCTTCATTTTAAATTAATAGAGTCATAAAAGATTTTCTACTTCCTTACGTTCTTATTTTTAAGCTTAATGTAAAACAAGGATCTTCAACAAAAGATGGTAGAACTACCTCCGTATATGTCCAATGTATTTTTATCGTTGCGCGAAATTGCAATGTTGCTCCTATAAATTCAATCCATAGAGTTCTAACTTTCAGGGAAGAAAGTTCATAACCAATTCAAGAGTTCGATCAAGGCCGATTTTTTAATTTCGGTTTTCTTTATTGCTGAAAGAGCTTTATTGTTATGGGTTTTGATCTTCACAACAACAATCAACCGATTTCAACAATGAAGAAAACGAAAATAAAACATCGGCATTGATCGAACTCTTGAATTGGCTATGAACTTTCTTCCCTGAAAGTTAAAACTCCCTGGATTGAATTTATAGGAGCTGTAGTGAAATTTCGTGCAAGAAAATAAAAAAAATCATTAGACCTATATGGAGGTAGTGCTGCCATCTTTTGTTGGAGATCGTTGCTTTACATTCACCTTAATCAAATTTAGGTACAACATTAGTATGTATTTTATAATTTTACAAATTTCTAGTTCGATTCTTTTTGGAAACGAACCGTCTCTGAATCCATGTTTACTATTTTTCTTTTATTTTGACAAAAGCTTACTACTCTGAAGATATATAGCTATCTTCTAGGACATACTTTCGATCATTTTAGTGGCTTGTGTTTTTGCAATATTCTATTTTTATTTCAAATTAATAGAAACATTAAAGAGTTTCTCCTTCCTTCTGTTTCTATTTTTAACAAAGTTGACTCAAGATAAACCACATTAAACAGAAAAGAAAAGAATTTCTTCAGCGACGAAATGTAACAAAGCATGTAACTGAATATATCTCAGACGTGAAGCTAATGAAATCTTCACGTAAACCATAAATGAAACTTTGATTTATGTAACCAAATAATAATTACGATTACGTAATGTTCATAAATATTCTATGTTATGTATTGCGTAATTTATTCGTACGAATAGAAAACCTTATAGAAACTCGTTGATGCGTGATCAAAATATTTCCTTTGTCATCTTTTTGAAATATCTTTCTCTCTAGCAGTCGTCCTTTCTCTCTCTTTTTCTCCGAGTAAAGAGGAGTTGAAGGCTTAGTTGAAGTGAAATTAAGAGCAAAAGCTGATTCTCTTCACAACCTACTCACCCTGCTTTGTGTGAAGGGTGAACTTTTACTTGTCGAAAACTGGAACAGGAAAATCTAATTTTATGCTTACGTGAGTGGTTTGCAGCATCAGTCGTTCTCTGGGGAGCGCCACCAGGTGTAGAAGTTTCACCTGGGTTTGATTTACTTTGCTCACCAGCTTTTCACGTCCTCACCCATTTCGCCAACGCAAGAGGAAAGCATAACGAGTGTGTGACATTTATTTTACTCAAACTGCCGTAAGTTAAGCGAAAGTTAACAAGGAGTGAAACTACTAACTACAATACATTGCATTATTGTGTTTTACTAAGCTAAACTTATAACAAGATTCATATTTCACCGGATTTCACAAATTTGTACCACAAATATCATTATTATGATTGATATTATTTTACAAGTTGGGATTAAAATATGCCTTCTTATTTTCTCTGCGGTAAATCTTTCATTCTTAATAAAATTGATTAAATTTGAAAAAAAAGTAAGAGATCGGAAAGAATATTGATCGTTTAACTATGTATCATTTTCAAAATGTCTCTAAAGTTAATTCAACCAAAACGATCAACCCCTTTAAGAGCTGCTTAGGCACGACACGAAGCATAGTACTCTTTCCATTTACTTCATCCCATGTTCTCAACAAATGACTCTACAAAAACTTCATAATTACATAGAAACTAGTCCCTAAAATTTATTCCACCCAAAATCAGATTAGTTGCCTTTTCACCATCATTTGGTAACAGGAACTCAGTGTGGTGGTAATGTTTTCATCTACATTCCCATAGTGTTCACTAAGTATTCCATCCATAATAGCTACACTGGCCTAAGAAACTTATGCATTAATTTATATCGTGTCTACGTATGTTTTAACGAAACAGCAGGAGTTTTGTCATTTGACACTACGTTAACCAAAACATGACCGAAGATAGTGTCTGCAGTCTCAATATTTTTGTGAAATAGCTTTGCTGTTCAAATTCATAATCGTAACCCCAATATCTACACGTTTGCTTAGCATCAGGAATGGAGAATCACATTAAATGATCATATGTGAACACAGAAAAGATCTTTAAGGGTGAGCCCTTAAGACTTCCGAAGCAATTTTAATCGCTTGGCTCAAACTTTATCCTTAATTATAGCGCTACATAGTCTCCATAAACAATCTGTAACCTCTCATGAATTCTATTTGGTTTCCTCTCTTCCTTTGTAAGGACTTTTTGCAGAAACGGTATTCCAGATTCGACTAAATCTAAACATGCAGGTAAATGTGTTTGTCATCCTCTCTCTCTACAAGTCTTCATACTGACCTAAAACTGAATGTGTGTTATAACAGACAGCGGATCTTTAGGTAAACACCTATTTTTGTCCTAATACCTAGTTGAAAATGAACTTGCGTTGCGTTTCATGAGAAAGTATACCAAAATCCTCAAAGTTTATAATGCCTAAAAATGCATATTTTAACATAATTTTGGGTCATTTCCACCGACTTTGTGTATGTTTATGGTAAGTACCGGAAATCTAAAAAGAACACAGCAGTGGGATGATTTACTTAAAATCGTCATCCGCCTGTTTAGTCTAGAGTTGCAAGCCACGGTGCAGTGAGGTGGGATGGGGAATATAAAGTCACGAGCGGGAGGAAAGCACATTATATCGTAATCGGCATGCGTGCAGTTGATTTCAAGGTAATGTAATGGAAAGGTCAAACGTCAAAATTATAGTACAATGCCTAAAACGGGCAGTTCCAATGCTTCCCTAATTTATCAGTGAATACAAGATTGTACATGCTTCACAACTGGCGGAAAGTTATCTTCTGTCAAGCATCCAATAAGGATCTTAGTATACCCCTATTTTAGCAAACAAACTCATTTTAGCGTGTTCTTTGTTTCTTTCGGGGTACATTTTCAATGTTACGTGCTGAGACGTATTTAGAGGGGGGGGGGGTCAGGACACACGACATTTAGATTTTTACATATTAAATTAGTATACTTTTCCGCAAACTATGCATTTTAGGTAAATTTCACACCCAGACGCACCTCGGGCCCCTCCATAAGCGCTGGACTTCGGACCTCCGGAATCAAGTAGATATCGATTAAAACTATCTTTAACCTAAATTTACATCCATCGTGTGTTATGAATTTTGAATTTGAATTTGAGGGGTTTCCTGTTATTATTTGAAACGTAATAAACATAAAATATTATTTCTATTGTTGGTTTCTTATGTCACATATATTAAACATAACCTGCATTCACCTCTCACAATCAACCCAAAGGTTCTGACAAGAATAATGCCACTAAATCATAAATTCGCTTTCACTTTGAAAGTCTACTTTCAAAAACAAATCACTTTTCTGAGAGTTTTGTGTAGAATGTTTGAGCATTTATTCCACACAATACCTTCAATGAATAATTGTTACTCGATTTCCATCATTTATTGTTAAAAGTGATTAATATGAATAATTTAATTAAAAACTATTTTTTTGGCATAATATACATACTTATTTAATTATTTTTCTGTAGGCTAAACTTGTATATGTTACCTAAGCCTGTCAGATGTTTGAAGTCCCTCGTGATCACTGTTTCAACAAAGTAATACTAACGGATAGGGCGTGGTTTTATGTACCAACCCAACATTCGTCTTATGAAATTGACGGCAAACTTGAAAATATTCCTCAGTATAGCCGGCAGCGGGATTATCTGAGTAATCTCTGCGAAAAAAGCAACCTTAATATTTATAAATGAAGTTGACCTTCTAAGGACGAGGCCTTCAGTTTAAAGTGGGTTCCGAATCACTTGCGTTTCTACCGATAATCAAACTCGGTACCTTGTTTACAAAGCAGCAAGCCTTGCCACTCACCCACCGAGGATGCCTTGTTGCAATGATTGTCGTCGTAATTATAATGATTAAATGCCAAAATTAATATTGATAGTAGGTGATATTTTTTAAAAAAGTTCACAGAATGATAATGTTTTCCTTATTCTGAATGAAGTTTATTGTATGCTTAATATGATTTATGCAATCACAAAACGCATAAGTGAAGGTATATTTCAGCACAAAATATTAGTTGCAAGATCACATTATATCTTCTGCAAGTGATATTGCTAGTGATTCTACCATACGCTTCTTATGGAGGTGTCTTCCTTCCAAATCATGAGCACACACCCAACTTTAAAATTATTACTATTAAAAATCTATAGAAACCATGTAAACTCTACTTACAAACCCTCTAACTTGGCCTTACACCCCCTAAACTGAAAATCCTGGCAGAATCCCTGGGTATACGTACTTACTTATATATGTACTTGACTTGTTATTGTCAAAGTTGCGAATTCCTTTCAGGAATCTATGCCTTCCATTTGAAGTTTGTTCCTGTCGTTATTTAGTTACGTATTTGAGATATAGGGAGCAACTGTCGCGTCCCTAGTGAATCATGATTATTAATAACTTGCTTAGTGAGGTTGGGGGATACGATATGTGTGCCGTGGAGGTTGGGCAGTGCCCAAGTTTCGTAGTATTTGATGAGGTGACTGAGACATTCGGTGCCATAATGATCTGCAATTTCATCGATGAGGTCCGTTAAGTAAGGAGTAGAGAGATCTTAGTAAATTTGAGATGTTCTCGAATCTCATGGATGGCCAGAGATGATACGGAGTGTATGGTTTTGAATCCGCTAGCTTATGTGTTTTTGCTGCGTGTTGCCATTTAGGTGAAGCATAGGTTAACGTAGACCTGATGATCATAAGATAGATGCGGAGTCTACCATCCATAGTCTTAGTCCATTGGAACGCACTACTGGATATAATGACATGGGCGAGCAGTGGCTTTATTTGCGAAGATGAATTTGAAAGACTTATCTTCTGTCAAGCTCGACGCCAAGAATATTTAACATGTACACTGTATTCTAATTGATTGCCAAAAAGGATTGGTGTTTAGCGTAGTGCACTACAGTGGCTTTGTTGGTGTTCAATTTTAGTCTCCATCTGGTTGTCCAATCCTCGAGGAGTGTTGTTCCTGGGCATATCGGTGAGCAAAGCGTAGGTTGGCAGATGTAGCAAAGAGAACAGTATCATCGGAAAACATAGCAAGAGTTGGCACGTTAGATGTGTACAAATTAAACAGACGTAGAGCCAGTACGAAACCCTGCGGTACGCCTGAAGTGATACGATGTAATACAGAATGACAGTTGAGATATGAGTCGAAGTAATTTCGATTTTGTAAATAGGATTGAAGTAGTCGAAGATGTTGATGGTGGAGACCAAGTTGGTTCGAATTTGTCAAGTAATCCGTTATGCCAGACTTTATCAAAAGCTTTAGAAGTGTCGAGAAAGACTTTAATTGTGTGACCACGTCTGTTGAACTGTAAAGTAATTTCTTCTACTACACGGACTAATTGTGCCACTGTACTGAACTGAGGTATGAGGTCAAATTGATGTGGTGGGTATAAATTTTGTTCGTTAATGTGATTGTAGAGTCTTGCGTGAAGTGATCGTTCAAATACTTAGCTGATGACTTTTAGCAGCCTAAGTGGACGGTGATTTTGGGGGTACCATGGATGTTTGCCGGCTTTTGATATCATTATAACTTTTGCAGTTTTCCATTGCTGTGGAAAGTGACTGTATTACTTTATGGCAATAACTAGGCGAGTGATGGGGACTAGCATTTTTCTTGGTATTGTTTTTAATGATTTCGCTGAGATGGGATCTGGTCCAGCTGCACTGCGACCACGGATGCATTTGCAAGTTTTTGGAACTTCTCTTGGGGTGACTAGAGTTGTTGGATCGAACGGATTGTTGTAATTTAATGTGTTGAGATGGTGATTGACTTGACGTATGGTTTCTTCGTTGTACGGTTCATGATTGAGCGAAAATTGAGTTTCCAATTGTTCAGCAAATACCTCTGCTTTGTCAGCAGGGTTGTAAACTGGACCTTGTTCCCCATGTAGCGGTCGGTTGATCTGTTTATAGTTTGGTTTGGTAAATGATTTCGTTAATTTCCAAAAATTCATAATTTGGACTTTGAAGTTGGCTTAAGAGGTCGGACCATTTCCGGATAGAAATTCTGAGGAGGCGTTTTTCAGTGATGTCCAAATTTTTTTTGTATTGGGGATGTCTGGTTTCCTGCCATATTTTACAAGCCCATCTTTTCAGTGCAATGAGTGCGTGTGTACGCAAGTCTTCAGGAGATGGATTTGAATATTGCGCATATCGATTTTGAATTTTGGTGGTTGAGATGTAGAGTGCAGATTTTAGGTTAGCAATTATTGAGTCGACCGTTTTATCTATATCTGCAGGACCATTGAGATGTAGTGGTGTCGTCGAGAATTTGGCGAAATCTGCCCCAATCTGTTTCGTAAACTAGGGAAAATTGCGACGTTCAGGTAAGTGCAGGTGATGGATATTGAGACAAAGAAGTATGTGATCGGAATCCAGCGCTTGGATGCCATGAGGACCATCGGAATGGTGACGTTTCTGATTAGTGCAATGTCGAGGATATCCGATCTACCGCCGTTCTTAAGGAAGTGATTAGGCTGGTAGTTGCTATTGGTGTTACGTCAAGGTTAGGAACTGCGTTGTAGAGTGTTGTGCCGGCGTTATTGTGAGTTCCGAAGTTCCAATGCGGATGTTTGGTGTTGATATCACCAGCTAATAATTCTGTTCCCCAATGCACTGAGTTGTTGTATGTCTTTCGGTTGGAGTAGATGCGCAGGTGACTTATATGCTTGGAATTAATTAGGCTGGAATGAGGAGCGAGTAGTCGAATTCCAGTAGCATCAATTGATTGAAGAGCCGGTAATGTCATTTGCTGTATATGAAAGTGGTTCTTGTGAAAAATAACTGCAGTGTCTTCTTATAATCCAGGACGATCAGTGCAGATGATTGTGTAGTTGTAGAGTGTCCAATGATAATAATGTTTCAAATAATTTTCATTTAGGAGTAAAATCTCTATATCATGTTCTTTAAGAAAATATCGCACATCTTGACGTTGCTCCCATACATCGTCAGTGTTCCAAAATGCAACTTGGATATGTATATTAAGTTTAGTCGGATTCTGTGCCAGCATCGATTAAATTAGCAATTATATTCATAAGTATTTCTGCTTCTGTAAAGAAGTAGCATGACTTCTTCATTCGTTTTAGGCCTTAGCCGACACGTTTGAGTATATAGATTCTGTTTATTCCCTGGAAGAAATGACGTGAATCGTTGAAGAAACCACTAAAAGTAGAACTTTGAGTGGACGAATCGTCGGAGTCAGGTATAGTATTGTCAGTTTGGTGAAATCTTGACTACTTCTGTTGTCTGGGTGGAGTAAGTGAAATTGAACAGGAGGAAGATGATTTGTCGGACGTCTTAGCAGGTGTTTTTGTAGATGATGGAGCATCTTTAGTCGATGATGATGTAGGTGTATGCTCCATGACATTTTTGAAGACATTGCATCCGCGAAAGTTTGCCGGATGGTCACCATTACAGTTAGCACATAGTCTTACGAGTGTTACGAGTCTTTCTACAAAATCGGGAAGGATAGTTGTCTCCACATTTGATGCACTTCGAGTTACTATAACATGTCTTTTCTGAGTGCTCTAAACGTTGGCACTGGTAATACTGTAAGATGAATGGAGGTTTGTATGGTTCAACTTGAATCTTGTAGCTCAACAAGTATTGTAGATGATAAATTTCTGAGTTATCGTGCCGTTTACTGAACGTGACAAGCAGTAATGGTAGTGCTATTTTATATCTGGTAGTCTTGTCCCGTCTGTGCATTTGTGAGACCACTGTGGCTGGGTTTCCCAAATCAAGCAGATCGTCCCGGATATCTTGGCAGGGTTTATCTGTAGGTAACTTCCGTATTACAGCTTTAAATGGTTTGTCCTTTTGTTGGAGCTCCGTGGCGTACTGCTTTTTCTGTTGCTGACAGTAGGCAAGTAACTTGTCAAAGTCAGCCGTGTTAGAAGCTTAAAATCGGACGTGGTCTTGGCTGTGTAAAATTAACGGTTGAATTTTGCATGTACCTACAAGAGTGTGTGTGAAGTGAAATTTGTTATGTAAGGATGATATGTCTTTTTCTAACATGTGGAAGGTTGTTGCCCATCATTA